>JAAGKR010007850.1:0-19313 GCA_011419295.1 Clarias macrocephalus | reverse complement strand
AAAAAAAGAAAAAAAGTCTGAAATGGTGACAAGCTTGCCTAGCAGTCAGGCTTACATTTCTTGATGCACCCTACAGCACCATTTACAGTAGATGGGATAGCAGCCTCTGATTTGAGCAAGAGCACAGGATGGTCCACTAAGTGGTTGACATTGTCACCTTGACCTGTGTGTGTGTGTGTGTGTGTGTGTGTGTGTGTGTGTGTGTGTGTGTGTGTGTGTGTGTGTGTGTGTGTGTGTGTGTGTGTGTGTGTGTGTGTGTGTGTGTTATTGTGTTATTGCTATTGTAATATTGCTATTGTGTACTGCTACTGTAACTGCTGACGGAAAGATGGAAAGAAATGAAATATACTAATTCTACCTACAACTGTAACTGGTTGTGTGGAACCAGACATCTTCCAGGGGTTTCTTGTCATTCTTAACTAACAAAACCAACCAACCAATCAATTCAACAAAGAAGGTTCTTGAGAAACATGCTTATACAGAATGACAGCTGTATTTACTTCACAACTTACATTATATGTCACTTTATATTATTTATATAAGGTTAAATTTATGCTTCTGTTACTGTCTGTGACAACATTAAGCAAAAGACCTGACCACAGACAGTTGTAATATTGCGCACATCTTAATAGTGAGCGCATCTTGAATATGGTAAAATGCACCTTGTATTTCCTGTTATAAGATTATAGTGAACTATATTGAACTTTTCTAGTGAAAATATTCTTCTTTAGAAAACATATTTTATTAATAAACCCTTGACTATGCTTATTCATTTCTAAATCCTCTCATCCAGAACAACTTACATTTTTATCTCATTACAGTATACATTTGAGCAGTTGAGGGCTTTGTTCAAGGGCCCAACAGAGGCAATTTGGTGGTAGTGGGGTTTGGGACTTGAACTTGGAACCTTCTAGATCATAGCGCAATGCCTTAACCACTGAGATTTAAATGCATAAGATTTAGCAAAAGTGACTTCTTATAGAATAATAAATGTTATTTCAAAATTTTATGTATTTTTTAAATCAATTCATTAGAATCATTAGATTTAATTATCTTATATTTAGTTTAATGTTACTCTAAAGGACATATAACATGAGTTTAACTATTTAGATACATTTACTGGCTGTTTTTTTTTTTTTTTTGTGAATGGAATGGGAATTGATTTATAAATGCATGTCCCAGGCCGAAATGACCCACTGCTACAGGCTGTGAAAATTGACTTGCTCTAGAAAAATGCTTAATAAACAGACATCAGTAGAATCCTGGCCAGTGTGTAATGTGGTTTTTAAAAAGATTAACTCCAGCTCAGTTTAACTAAAGGGTTATGCTAGCAAATTTTAACCATAAAGTTATTTTAACTTATTTTTTCATAAGTGTACCTTAACTCTAAGATGCTCTTTGTGCGATTAGTAGTCAGCATGCTGACTATTTCATTTTTAGCACAAACAGCATTCACATATGATCTTCAGGATACAGTTAAGATGCTTAAAAGTGAAAATGCATACCTTCAACATCGACTGGAAAACTTCACCCAAGCACTGCGTGAGCTGAAAAAACTCCTGGATCACTCAAAAGGTGAGCACAAGTTGTAAATTTCACAATTATTTCATGTTGCCTCCATTGTACTCATAATATAATTGAGGTATACAAATAAAAATAAAAAAATACAATGAAAGTGTATTCTGAGGTTGTCTTGGTGACAACTTAAATACTTTTACATAAGACAAAATGTAATGGTGTTTTTCTGTTGCTGTTCATTTCAGATCATAAATTTTCTGAAACCAGTGTGGACAATGACAGTGACCCGTTGCATGCTTGGAATGAGTGGATTCATAATGGTAAAATGAACTAAATAAATAAATAAATAAATAATATAACACTTGCAAAAAAATTTTGCATTGCATATTTGTGCATCGTGCATATTTTTTACACTAAATTGCTAACAAAATCTGGCATGTTGTTTTTATAGGTATTAGTGCTGAGACGCATCACCTGATTGAGCTTGCATTCTGTTCTTCTGATCATGATTTGGCAAGCACATTTTTTCCTGCACACCTAATGATTCTTATGTCCTGTACCATCATGTGTAATTTCCTGTTGTTCTAGCTTCCTAGATTCGTGTTGGCGCATTAATGGCTAGAGGGTGCAATTAACAGGTGTTGAACTCTTCCAAAGTACAACATTTTTTTTATTATTATTATTTTAACAATACAAATCTACAGTATTATTGAGTGTGTGATTAAATGATGGTTGTGCCAGTTATCCTTTGCACCTCCTTAACTTAAAAATATTATTAATTTTAAGCATTTGATTATTTAAACTTTCGATTTTTTTAAGCGATCACTTAAAATTTTTGTTTGTTTGTTTGTTTATTTTAATCAGCAATAATTTTGTAAGGTTTATTCACTGACAATGGCTCCATTTTGCTAAGAAAAAGTGGTTAGAAATTATCTATGCTGATTTGGTCATGATGGAAATTAATAGGCTGCACAATTCCATGGAATTGTCGTCTAAAGATTAAATAGTTTATACTAAGTTATAGTCAACAAGGTTCAAGATACAGAGGTGTTTGTGTTTCAGTTTCAAGTTATAAATATATTATTTGTCCAGATATTTTTCAGTTAATTTTATTTAAAAAATAAAATAATTCTAGCAAAAATCAACAAGCTAACATTATCACTAATGTTAATCACTTATGACTTAATCACTCATGCTAAAGACTCTTTACACTTTTTTGGAATAAAAGTGTAAAAAGTCTATTGAATAAAAGTGTTGAAATTATTAGCAATTTTCCCATTTACTAAAGGCATTCAGTTGTCATGTCATGATCAGACATTGGTCATTCACACTTTACCTCACACTGCAGGGGTCTCTACTCTAAATACTACACAGCGCTCTGCTAAAAAACCCTAAATAGAGAGGGTGTCTGTGAGTTCAGCCTGCTGCTGAGGAATATGGGGGTTTATATGTGAAGGGATTACAGAGTCTTGCAAAGGTATTCTTGCCCCTCGAACTTCTCCACATTTGGTCACGACCAAAAACGTAAATGTATTTTATTGAGATTTTATGTAAACCAACACAAAGAGGCACATAATTGTGAAGTGGTAGGAAAATGATAAATGGTTTTCAAAATGATTTACAAATAAAAATCTGTGATGTGCATTTGCATTCAGCCCCCTTTACTCAGATACTCATAACTAAAATCCAGAGGAACTAATTGCCTTCAGAAATCATTTAATTAGTAAATAGAGGTCAGCTACATGTAATTCAATCTCAGTATAAATACAGCTGTTGTGTGAAGCACTCTGAGTAAGAGAACACACCAGACAGGTCACAGATAAAGCTGTGGAGAAGTTTAAAGCAGGGATCGATTATAAAAAATATCCCAAGCTTTGAACATCTCATCGAGCACTGTTCAATCCATCATGCGAAAGAGTATGGCACAACTGCAGACCGACTGTACCATGCGTATTATCTTGAACACACAATTCACACCATGAAACATAGTGGTTGCAGCGGGGATGCTTTTCTTCAGCAGGGACAGAGAAGCTGGTCAGACTTGATGGGACGATTGATGGAGCCAAATACATGGTAATCTTAAAAAAAAACCTGTCAGAGTTTGCAAATGACTTGCAAATGACTGGGGCTGAAGTTCACCTTCCAGCAGGAAAAAGACCCTGAACATACAAGCTACAATGGAATGGTTTAAATTAAAACATATCCATGTGTTAGATTGACCCAGGCAAAGTCCAGACCTAAATCCAATTTGATAATCTGTTGCAAGACTTGAAAAACAAATAGAAAAAACGAGTGGCCATCATTACTTTAAGAAATGAAGGTCAATCAGTCCGAAAAATTGGGAAAACATTGAAAGTGTCCCCAAGTGCAGTCACAAAAACCATCAAGCGCTACAAAGAAACTGGCTCACATGCGGACCGCCCCAGGAAAGGAAGACCAAGAGTCACCTCTGCTGCGGAGAATAAGTTCATCCGAGTCACCAGCCTCAGAAATCGCAGGTTGCCTCCGAGTGGTAAAGTGCTCGCCCTATCATCCGGAGATTGCCAGTTCGAATCCCGGGTGATGCTGTTACCTTTCACAGCCGGAGGTCTAGAGAGAGCTGATTGGCCGAGCTCTCTCAGAGGGGAGGGATGAGAGGTACTTAGTGCTCCCACATTAATCACGGCTCTACAGCCAATCAAGGGTGTCTGTGAGCTCACGCAAGCGGGAGCGGATAGTGCTGTCCTCGGAGTGTGTTACTCCGCCACCAACGGTGCGTGAGCGAACAGTTCGAAAAGATGCGGTCGGCTGGTGTCACGTGGTTCGGAGGAAACACATGATAGTCTTCGGCCCTCCTGGCTGAGTGGTAGTAGTAGCCTTAATGCGGGAGCCCCCAAGTGACGGGGAGGAATTGGACACGACTAAATTAGGGAGAAAATCAAAAAAAAAAAGAAATCGCAGGTTAACAGCAGCTCAGATCAGAGAGCAGGTCATCATGGTAGAATATCTGCTAGGAAACCACTGCTAAGGACAGGCAACAAGCAGAAAAGACTTGTTTGGGCTAAAGAACACAATAAAGAACACAATAAAGAAAACTCTTTGAATGAGAAGGTGTGTCCAAACTTTTGGTCTGTACTGTATTGACAGGTTTTAAAGAGTATATTTCTGGTAGAGTGTACAGGTAGGTTGTGGTGAGGGTCACTTTAAAATGATGTTTGTTGTTACACATCTAAATGTTAGGCTGGCTTTGGTGAACTTAGCTCGAAGTTCTTACTTTTTAGACTAAGAAAATTTTGCAATAACAATAAATTTGATTATAGGCTTATATCTTTCCTGTTTGATCAATAAATATTGTCATTTCTGTTCTCTCTGTCTTCAGTATCTGACTGATAGTTATTAAAGCAACATAAAAATGGAATCATTTTTCTTTTGGTGAGTTTGTGTTTGATGTTCCACATTGCAAACATCACATTAGCTAGCAGAATTGCTCTTTGTTCAGTTAATTAAAATTGCAGTCTTGCATAGATTAGAAATCGAGCTATTTCATTTACATTTGATTGTGCTGAATTGGTAGGGCAAAAGAAGTCAATTTACATTTGCAAGGACTTCAACTGACAGAATGAAAAAAACAAGCATGGTGGTGATTATATCTTTTTCTTTTTTTCTTTTTGAGAATGTAGTCTTTGTTGTTCTAAAACGCAATGCCACAAATGTTTTAATGAATTACCCTTCATGCTCACAGGGTAGCATTTTTTGGTTGAGATAGAATGACATTTGTAAACTCACTGCAGGGTGACAGATTTTGCATTAAAAAGTATATAGTTCAATAGTATATCGTATGTAGTTCAATTTTCTCTGAAAAGAATGTGCGTAAACCTTGGAAAAAACTTGAAACTGAGCCTTTAATTATCCAAATTTTCACTCTCACCTTGTGTTCCTACCCAAGTCTGGCATTGCTGAAGCATGCACAATCACATAATAAGTAGCTAGTCTGCAAATCGAAAATGCTTACTAAAAATGCCTATAAGTTTTTTAAATATGCCCTACTTTTTTGAAGACATATTTATTTACTTTGACAAATTAATCGATATATTGTATAGATTCACTGTTGTTGTAAAAGTGGTGTTTTTACAAAAAAAGAGGCCAGTCTTCAAAAACATTTTTACTCACTCTAACTTGAATAAATACTGCTATGAATCATACCAGTTGCATTCATTCTATGTTTCTATGTTTCATTCATTCTATGTAAGAGGAGTAAATGAGTGTTTCATTTGAGGACTTGTCATTTTGTGCAGTGTGGAAATCAGGCTTGAATACATGCACGAGTGCCGCTTTAGTGCTCTCATATTATTCCAAGCCTTTTGAGCGTCTCCAGTCTGTGAGATGAACACAGCTCCCTTGTGTTCTATGCTTGTGTTTGTATCTATGTGTCTGTGTGTGCACCCGCCCGATGAGATCTAACCCTACGCACTCGAGAAGAGGCAGAGCAAGCTTGCTTGCAGAGATGCTTCACTGAAGCTGAACATGTTCTCACATACAGGTAAGTACTCTTCAATGTTACTTTTTCTTTATCTATTTTTTTCTTTATATTCCTTATGCTATATAAAAATTTTAGATCTTTAAATTAATTTGATGAATTAAATTTATGGCATTGTCTCTGCAGAATATTTTATGTGACCTTTGTGATGGATTATTATAATTAATTTATTTTATTATATTTTAGTTTATAGTCTAAATATTAACAATTACTAAAATCATTCACATGGTGGGCATACACATGTTTTAGTGGCCAGGGATGTTCTGTGTTACTGTAATCAATGTGTTTTTTCATTCAGTAATTAAAACCAGAGTAAAACAAATTAATTTATAATATCAATATTGCAAGATAGATAGATAGATAGATAGATAGATAGATAGATAGATAGATAGATAGATAGATAGATAGATAGATAGATAGATAGACCATGAAACCATTCTTAAAACAAATCTGAAGGCCTTCATTGTTGTTGTGAGACATACTAACATATGTTGGTACTAAGGGATTTTACTTAGTTCTGCAAAGAGCTGGCTTAGTGTGAGGTTTGTGGAATGGAGCTTTGCTTTCATAGCATCTTGGGCAAATAGAGTGTTAAGATCAAATAATTATTTTAAATAGCCTTACATTGCTGTTTGCAACCCTTGCAGATCAATGTGCATCAGGCTATTTGTAATTATGCACCATATGTAATACCCTGCACCACTGTACTACAAAGGATATGCTAATATTGCCATCTACAATTATCTAGATGCTATAAATAGGAGAATACAGATGGTGGCTGTGAATCTGATCTGCTAAGGGTTATTTTAATGTGGAGTTCTGGTAGTCATAGTAATAGTGTTAATATAAAATATTTTAAAAGCTACAATGTAGCATTTGCAAATATATTATGTTTCTATGCACAGATATCAAAAAACAGGATCTTTTATAATTTAGGTCTGTGTTCTCTCAGTGAGAACAGTCACTGAAAATGATTCCACAAGTTATTCACCAAACTCTCAGTCTAGATCAACACCTATGGGGGATTTTGAACATGAAATATGAAATATGACCGTGAAATATGGGCAAAGATACACTGAAGATGGATTATGGGCTTGTTATAGCTCGCCAAAGTTACTCTGAGGTAGATGTAAGCTCTGTCTGTTTACAGGAATACTTAAATCCTTTCTGAAGTAAATATGCTTCTTATGTGTAGGACTGCTATATGAGCATAAAAACAGTTTGGAAGCCTAAAGACAATTAAAGCATTGTACACCTTAGTGATGGTCAAATAAATAAATAAATAAATAAATAGAAAGAAAAAAGCTCTACACCTTCTCATTCATGCAGTTATCCAATGCTCCATTTGTGTGGCAGCAGAACAATGCATAAAATCATGCAAATACAGGTCATGAGCTTCAGGTAATGTTCACATCAAACATCAGAATGAAGAAAAACTGTTCCTTGTGGCTTTGATCCTATCTTGTGCCTATGTGTTTGTGCCAGATGGGCTGATTCAAGTATTTCATAAACTGCTGATCTTCTGGGATTTTTATGCAGAGCATTAAAAAAAAATCCTGTATCTAGGGGGACTGCATACTAAAACACCTTGTTGACAAAAGAGATCAGAGTATGAATGACTAGTAGAATGACTAGACTGACCTAACCTGCCAAAGTTTTCAAAGATTCGTTTTTCTGGCTTATATGAGAACTCAATGTGGTTGTCTGCTGTTGTAACCATCCACTTCAAGTTTCTTTCTTTCTTTCTTTCTTTCTTTCTTTCTTTCTTTCTTTCTTTCTTTACTTTTTGTGGATGCTGAGATGCTTTTCTGCTCATTACAATTGTAATGAGTGATTATCTGAGTTCATGGATTGTCGGTGTGATTAAATAACTGAATCAATGAACAACTGAACAGGTTTTAATATTAAAGTAGACGTAGTGTGTATTTCTGTACAAAACATATAATAGTCAAGAGTTTATTAAAAGAACCAACTTGTATTAGAAAACTTACTTAAATTATGAGAGCAAATCAGATACATCACAAACACATACATTAATTTCTTTAAATGAAAACATATATTTTAAAAAATCTTGCAATCAACCAGGTTGCAATAAGCAAACACATTGCGATCAACCAGGAAAATGAACAGTGTTTAACCGCTACTTTATTCATGATCTTTATTCTGTGTGTAGCCATACAGCTGCATTTGAACTTCCTCTTGAGACCAAGTGTTTTGTCCTTTGATCATAGCAGTTCATCACAGCAAAATCACCTGGGGATCTTATTTTCTGAGCACACCAGACCTATAAGCATTCCTGTCCAACAGCATCAAACTAACTGAAAGGCCTGTGTATACATGAGCTGGATTCTGTGTTTTTCTTCTCAGGTCAGATCTTCACTCTGAATTATTGGCTCATAGTTCCTTTTTTCACATTCTGTGACATCTAACAACTGACTGTAGCTGCCCATGTGGGTGAGTGGGAGCTAAAACACCCATGATTGTGGTCACTGTGTGAACGTTCTGAAAGATGAAAACAATTCAAACCTACTGGACATGCTTGCTGCTTCACAGAGGACCACCTGAAAGCGAGATTCTCTTTCAGCTTGTACATTCTGTATACTGTATACAATGACTGCATGTCATTGCTGCTGCTGCTTTGGCATTAAATCTGAAAGATTTGGACTCTGATTCATTGAAATGGAATGGGATAGCAATGGAATTCATTATGCATTTTTGGAAATTTTGTTTGACAGTGCCTGATTAGATCAAATTGCTGCCATAGCTACCCTGTCTTAACAGACAAAGCTCTATGCCCAGATAGAATTAATCAGTAGCCCATTACTAGAAATATTGTTGAGTACCCATAGAACAAACATTTCAAGAAGTGTGTTGTATTTTTTATTTTTATTTTTTCAAAATTTGAAAAGAATTGAAAGAATTTCAATGGAGTATTCAAACTCACTTGAACAGGATGTGAGTGTTTTAGGGATAGTTACACTTTTCCCAAAAGCTAAATTATAGTTATGAAGAGTAAATTTAATTATAATATCAATGAACTGGTGACAGCTTTCACTTAATTGGGTGTTGTGAAGCCATAACAAACACACACACACACACACACACACACACACACACACACACACACACACACACACACACACACACACACACACACACACACACACACACACAGGAACAGAGCTCTTGGCATTAAGTCCCATTAGCTCACCCACCCGCTGTCTGCTTCACTCTAGATGAGTCATGGTTCTCAAGTACTCATTCATGACACTGCAGTCAACCATTACAACGCTAAGCACTCCGAGCCACATACTAAATGATTGTAAATGATTTAATTTTCCATAACATAGTAATGGTAGCCAATAGTAAAGGAGTATTATACAGTAGTATAGTAACAGTACCCTATACAAATCTCACACTTTGAATTCTTTGAAGAAAATGTTATTAGGGAGACATTTTTACTATATGACTATTAGACTGGGCATGGTGGCTTAGTGCACCACCGGGTTCCCGGGTCTGCGTGCATAGAGTTTGCATGTTCTCCATGTGCTTGGTGGATTTCCTCCGGGTATCATGGGTTCCTTCCACAGTCCAAATACGTGCAGATTAGGATAATTGGCTCTTCCAAACTGCCCGTAGTGTGTGAATGAGAGTGTGAGTGTGTGTTGGTGTGAGAGATTACTTCACTATTATATCAGACATTTGTGCATCATGAGGTTGTATGTCTTAATTTTTTTCTGAATTTTATTAACTAATCCGTTATACAAACAGCCAAATCAGAAAAAAAAAATCTGAGATAAAGTGTTACATTAATCTAAAAATGCACTTTAATACTGTTAAATAGATAGATAGATAGATAGATAGATAGATAGATAGATAGATAGATAGATAGATAGATAGATAGATAGATAGATAGATAGATAGATAGATAGATAGATTAGGAGTGTCTGGAAAATGTAAAGATATAAAGCTGTTTTTACGAGTATACTTGTCTACTGATATGATCATAGCCATTCATAAACATGCTGAATGATATAACAAAGATAAAGGTGTTAATGGTTGAATGTATTTCATAGATGAATGCACTACATGGTTGGATGGATGGATGGATGTGTGTGTGTGAGAAGTTGGACAAATGGATTATACCATTTTGTTCTTCTTCTTTTGGCTTCTCCATTAAGGATTACCACAGCAGAAATTGCTTTCCGCATATTTGAATTAGTACCAGTTTTATACCCCCAATTTTCATGCTGACACAACCCTTAGATTTTTTCTGGGCTTGAGATCAGCCAAAGTGCACTGACACAGTTGCTGAGTTTGGTGCCTTGGTGAGAAACCTGGTTGTCTTACTTTCTACCATTAAACAACCAATGCCCATGTTATTATATGTGTAGTTATAATATGTTTCCAAAACTGATACATGAAGGATTGTGAAATTTTTGATCATATCAAAATCATGAACTTATATTTGGTCACTCAAGAGACTTTTTTCTTCTTTTTTTTTTTTGCTAAGTGTGATAGACACCTCTCCTCTAGCACTGGTCATATTAGGTAATCGTTAAGTCTGTGAGCACCTTACATGGAAACACAGTTATGAAAGCGCACACGATCAGACAACAAGCGTTTCTTAACAGGCTCGCTAACTGATCCTCTGGGTACAAAGCAGGCTTGTTCTTTTCATGTCACAATCGGCAAGTGGAGGGGCTGCGGCTGCGGGGCCTAAAGTGGCCAGTCCATTGAAGGCACTAAAGAGGCATGTAGTGTACAAAGCAGGGCCTGTAATAATGGTGCTTGTAACACACAGCCAAAATAGGAATATTCAGTGAGCCAGAGAGGAGAGGCCAGCTGCTGGGATGGTGTCACTGTGGATTGGTCATCACGATTAGAATCATGCTCAAGTTTCAGGATTATAAACATTCGGTTACTGATTAAACCTGTCTTGTTACAAGTAATAAGTAATTGCTAAATACGTAGTAAGAGTGAGGAATGCAATATTAATGTAGATTAAGTACTATATAAGATGCAATGATAACAAAGAATAAATATAATAAGAAAAAATTTAATTCAGTATGTCTGGTGTTTGTTTGTTTGTTTGTTTGTTTGTTTGTTTGTTTGTTTGTTTGTTTGTTTGTTTGTTTGTTTGTGTGACTGATTCATTTTAGAGCAGAGATACCACCTTCCAGATGATGAGCTATGCCATGGATAAGTATGTACAAGTGAAAGGTACAGAGCGAGAGGGCTAGCATGGTGTCTCCTCGCTACACCACAGCACAGATGATCTGCCCAATCTGGCTGCTCCTTTTCTTCTATTCTATCAGCATCACTCCATCTCAGTCTGAACTAGGTTTGTATAATAAAACAACAATGTACTCTATACTACCCTAACAGATTCATCTTGTCCAAATCAATATGGTGACCTGTTTGTTTTTTCAATAATATGTAAGGTGTCTTGCAATCAATGTCAATGTGTTTGGGTTTTTTTGCAACTGTCTCTGGATTGCACAGTTTTTATTGTGAAAAAAAATGAGAGGCACAAAATTTCAGATTGATAGAGACTAGGACTATAGATTCAGCATTTTGTTAAGCAGTGGACACATTTGCACATCTATCATTGTATTTTCTGAGAGTTAGATTTCATTTGTAATGATAAGGCCCTGATAGCAGAATGTGTCGTATGCTAATTTTGCATTTGTTTGCCAAAACATAGTGTTGATCTGACTGTAACCTAGCAACAGCAGACTTCAAACTACCTGCTTCATCAGAGTGGGATGTGTGTTCACTAGTAAACCTTCCCTTGAAAAAGTATTTGTAATCTTTATACAGCATAATAAGGAAAAATTGTTTTTAGATTATTTCTGAGCAAATTTTTTTAAATGTTTTTTATGTTTTTTGACAGTTAAATTAACATTGTTGTCACATACAATTTTAGCAGACATCCTCTTTCAGAGCAACTTGTTTATTTATTTTTATTTCATTACATGTACATCTGAGCAATTTAGGGTTAAGGGCCTTGCTCAAGGGCCCAACAGTGGCAACACAGTGGTGGTGTAGTTTGAACCTGGGACCGTCTGATCAATAGTCTAGAGATTGGAGGAGTAGTGTATGTTGGTGCAGGTATGCTTTTAAACAATAATAATTAAAAAATAATAATGATAATAAGTAAACTGAAAGCAAAGATAGAGTGGATCTAGGGTTAGTATACAGCATTAGCATTAGCATAACATTCAGCATTAGTAAAGAAATATATATAATTTTAAATTTAAAATTAAAATTTTATTTGTCACATACACAGTCATACACAGTACCATGTGCAGTGAAATGGTTACACGACCGCCCGTAACCTTCAAAAAACAAGATTATTTGTAAGTAATAAATGATGGAGTAAAATAAGAATAAAATATAGAAAAACTTTAGCTATAGAAAATATAGCTATAGAAGATTAAATAGAAATGTCCAGGGAGTAAATGATTAGATGCAAGGTCTCTAAATGTGCAATGTGCAAAAATGTGCAAGAATTAAATAGAAATGAACAGGGTGTGTGCAATTGTGTATGAATGTGTAGATGTGTAATGCCCATAAATTGTCCATAAATGTCTACGATGGGTGCAAATGTCCAACACCTATAACAACCCAGGCAAAACAGAGCATAACAGTGACTATGAGAAGAAACTGAACAGAACAAAACATATGGAAAAAAAAACCCTGCAAACTAAACAGATGGAAGGTGAATTGACTTGAAATAGACAGAGTAATTAGACATAACAAGGTTCAGGTGAAAACAGAAGCCAGTGTCAAAAACAAAGTCTCAAATTCACCTAAAAGTTCTTGAGAGTGGCCGCTACACCAATAGGGAGGAACCATAACAACCATAAAACCCCATTCCTAAAATATGGCTTGGAGTTGGCAACAGGCCACTCCACCATCTCTGGTCAGGTTCACTGACACTAAGAATGTAACAGAGAGTCCTCCAAGAGTCTCCAAGAAGCATAATGTAAGCCCAGGAACTGGGACTATGCTTGGCATGGTAACTGTACCTGAAGTAAGTCTGAGTGTTGGGCCGGCACTTGGCATGGGCAGTGGGGCAGAACCTGACATGGATGCCTAGCTGGTGCTTGGATGTGCTCAAACTGGGCTAGGGCTAGATTATGAAATGCCATTTAGTGGATTTTAGACGGGAGCTTGACAAGAGAACAAAGTCTTAAAACCCGAGAGTTGTGGCAATCACATTGTTTTCAAAGACAGTGTTGGTGTCTGATTTTTTCTAAGCTGGACAATGAAGCCAGTATAGTGTCCGCAAAGCTGGCAGGTGGTGCAAACAGGATGTTTTAAAGATAGGGGTTGAAGCATAAAGAGGTTGGGCAAAGCTGGGCATAACTCTGGCAGAGGAGGGCATAAATCAGGAAGATCAGTGCATAGCTTGGGCATAAGAGGGCATGAACATGGCATATCTGAACATGGCATAGTAGGAATAAAAAAAATGGTACATAACCCCATTTATAGGAGATTGTCTCACTGACCTCTGATACACACTAGGCTGTGGAGCTCACCAGGTTGACTTTCAAATGCAGTAGGGCTTTTAGCATGACTGCGAAGACCTAAAGCTTGAAATTCACAGGACGACCCAGGGGTCGTGGCTGGATGCAGAAGTGTGACTGGGTCTCTGAGCAGAGGCGAGCTGTTAACCGTTCATCTCAGGAGCTCAGGGGAGCATTCCTGTCCTTACTTCCCTAACAGATCTCAGGTTTAGCATCTGCCAGACTTTCCCAAAACTGACACAGCACTGAAAGAGGATTTTTGGGGGGTCTGACATTACTTCAGCATACATGGTTGACATGTCCATAATCTTTTTTCTGGAGACAAATAGACATTAAATGCCAGCTTGCCCAATCTGGTGTCAAAGTCTTCATCATTGGTGACTGCTACATCCTGATGAAGGTCTTGGATTCTGTATTGGAGGAATCACTGTTCTGTGAGTATTCATGCTTTTATTAAACATAAGAAGTAAATGAAGAGGCAGGAATACACAGGGTTTCTGGATTGCAGGGGGAAGGGGGTAAGTAAAGACAATTTCAAGCACCTCTGAGTGAGCAGTATACCATCAAAATACTATGACAATTGAAAAAAGTTGGCTTTGTTAAGGTGGCTGGGTCAGGCTTTCACTGACCCCGATCTCTAGCAGCACCCCTGAGACCAGACACAAAACAGGAATTAGGACAAGGACTTAGTAATACAGTATCATTAGCATTTGTTTAGCGTTAGTATAACAACCCAGGAGCAAAACAAAAAAAACAACAAAAAAGCATTACAAGAAACTGAACAAAACAAAACCTAAGGAAAATGGTGGGCTAAACTGATGCAAGACCAGAAACCAGCTGAAACATTGCCTAAGACAGACACAACCAGGTGCAGGTAAATTCACTGATGACTATGAGCCAATGAGGTAATGTGCATGCTGGGAAACAGAAGGCAGCATTATAAACAAATTGTCAAAGAGCACCTGAAAATTCTTGAGTTAAGCTTCTGCTGTGCGCTGCTAGAGAGGAACCCTGATAACAAAACGAATACTGCTACTGAATAGCAATGAAATAAGGAATCTTAAGTCTCAAATAGTGATGAGTGCATTGAAGGCAGCTCTGTAGAAACATATTTACTGTCTAGTTTTGTTTTTAATGCCAGCCAGAATAAAAAGTCAGCTGATCAAGTGCATAAGGAAGACATTATCCCCTAATCAGAAATGCTGTTTACCTCACCCACATAACTGTATGAATCCAGAAAAACTGTAGGAATGTTGTTCTTCCAAGTATAATGGCCAAAATAGGCATGGAATCTTCAGATATATTTCTGTCTATACAGTACTGTTACTTTTGAACACTTTGAAAAGCTAAAATTATACTTCTTCTTTTGCAAATAAGACATTAATTTCTGTTCATGAAAATCTGTCATTTCAAGGATTAATAAAACTATGCCAAATGGCTTGAACATGATTTTACATTAATTAAATTATTATTATTATTAATTTTTACTTTTAATGAATCCTTTCCTATCTTCTAGTTTTCTCAATCCAACCGAAAGATGGTGTTGGGGTTTTGAACAGGCCGCTGATGCTGCATTGTGCAGTGTATGACTCAAGCCCACAGATGGCACTACCGGTGAAGTGGGAGAAAGAAAATGGAGGATTGACAGCTGGAGTTCATCAGATGGCCAACGGCTCTTTATTCTTTTCTTGGCTTGAAGAAGAAAACCTCGGGGAATACATCTGCAGTGCTCGGAAGGGAAGCAAACGGATCAGAAATGTTGTCACAGTCAGCAAAGCGTGTATGTATGTATGTACATGTACAGTATGTACCATCAACTAGCTGTGCAGCCTGAATAGGTCAATCTAAAGTAAATGGAACTACAAGGCTTGCACCCAAAATTATACTATAGTTTATTTTCAGTTTTACACAGTGAGAAGGTTCTGTAAATCTTCATTTATCTAGCACCCTTGTCAGGGTCAAATCGCATTTCCATATATAAAGTACGTAGGCAGGGAGTACATGGAACAATTTCCATCTATAGAACATGCTGTGTATAAGTCAGTATGTTAAATTATGCTGTACTTTTAAAATGTGCGGTCTCTGACCGAGTTTTGGTTTCTGTCTCCTGCAGATCTGGAAAATGTGTTTTTCAGTCCTCAGTCTCAGAGAGTAATTAAGGGTCAGGATGTGTTTTTCCAGTGTGTGTCAGGGGACAGCTCTCCACCTGCCCACATCTCATGGCTGAAGAACAACAGAGCTTTTACCAGAGGAACTCAGATACAGGTATTGCAAATTTTGATCATTTGTGGGTTTTAGTTCTTAGCATCATTTTTTTTCCCAATTCCTTAGAAATTATTATGTTTTTACTTACCCAGTCGCAGAATACCATTAAATTAGTGTAAAAATTGTAAAATAAAATACAGGAATAAAAAAAATCAATACTTGTCTCTTTGGAAGCAAAATAAGAAGAAATACAGGGTGGCTCAAGACTTTAGCACAGTACCGTATGTGGATCATATTCTAATGTTATTGATTGTTGGCTACAATATTTAGTGGTTATATGAAATTAAAGTGGTAAAAATTAGCTTTTTCTGTTAAGAATGTACGGTGCATCCGGAAAAAGTGAGCGACTGGGGGAGGAGAGCCTTTAGTCAGAGAGGCGACCAAGAACCTGATGCACTGTGCAACAACAATCTCTGCAGCACTTCACTAATCAGGCCTGTATGGTAGAGTTGCGACAGAAGCCACAAGTAAAAATCACGACAGCCTGTCTGGAGTTTGCCAAAAGGCACCTAAAGAACTCCTTTTTGTTGAAGCTCCTTTGGAACCAATTATAGCCTCAAGTCTTTTTGAGTATGATGGTACAAGATGGCTGTTCCCCTCGAAGGTTCTTCTCTCTCCACAGAGAAACACTGGAGCTCTTTCAGAGAGCCCACTCTAGGAAAAGTCCTGGTGGTTTCTAACTTCTTTATTTAGGATGATGGAGGCCACTGTGCTCATCTGGAGAAATTTTTCTGTACCCTTCCCCAGATCTGTGCCTTGATACAATCCTGTCTCTGAGGTCTACAGACAATTCCTAGACATCAAGGCTTGGTTTGTGCTCTGACATGCACTGTTAACTGTGGGATTTTATGTAGACAGGTGTGTTTCTTTCCAGTTCATGTCCAATCACCTGAATTTGCCACAGGTGGACTCCAGTCGTGTTGTAGAAACATTTTAAGGATGATGAGTGGAAACAGGATGCACCTGAGCTCAATTTTGATTGTCATGGTGAAGGCTGTGAATACTTATGTACAGTACAGACCAAAAGTTTGGACACACCCTCTCATTCAAAGAGTTTTCTTTATTGTGTTCTGTATTGTGTCCTTTAGCCCAAACAAGTCTCTTCTGCTTGTTGCCTGTCCTTAGCAGTGGTTTCCTAGCAGATATTCTACCATGAAGGCCTGATTCACACAGTCTCCTCTTAACAGTTGTTCTAGTTGTGTCTGCTGCTAGAACTCTGTGTGGCATTGACCTGCTCTCTGATCTGAGCTGCTGTTAACCTGCGATTTCTGAGGCTGGTGACTCGGATGAACTTATCCTCCGCAGCAGAGGTGACTCTTGGTCTTCCTTTCCTGGGGCGGTCCGCATGTGAGCCAGTTTCTTTGTAGCGCTTGATGGTTTTTGTGACTGCACTTGGGGACACTTTCAAAGTTTTCCCAATTTTTTGGACTGACTGACCTTCATTTCTTAAAGTAATGATGGCCACTCGTTTTTCTTTACTTAGCTGCTTTTTTCTTACCATAATACAAATTCAACCTCTTTGAATGAGAAGGTGTGTCCAAACTTTTGGTCTGTACTGTACAGTACATATGATTTTTATTTATTTATTATTATTTATTATTATTTTGTTTTTAATAAATCTGCCAAGATTTCAAACAAACTTCTTTCATGTTGTCATTATGGGTTATTGTTTGTAGAATTTTGAGGAAAATAGTGAAATTAATCCATTTTGGAATAAGGCAACAGTAACAAAATGTAACAAAATTACAGTAACATACAG
The DNA here is from genome assembly GCA_011419295.1 of Clarias macrocephalus. NCBI lineage: Eukaryota > Metazoa > Chordata > Actinopteri > Siluriformes > Clariidae > Clarias > Clarias macrocephalus. The sequence continues at coordinate 1,720 of JAAGKR010007850.1, read as the reverse complement.
TACAGTAACAAAATGTGGAAAAAATGAAGCGCTGTGAATACTTTCCTGATGCACTGTATATTCTTCAATCTGTTATTTTCTCAAAATGGTTATTTTGAGATTATTATTGTTGTTGAGATTATTAGATATAATTATTGAAATGAAGGTTATTTTTGTTTTTATAGGGTCAATATGGAGGGGGGAGTCAGAGAAAGACCTCAGGCACTCTGCACCTAACCAACGCCACCAAGGCAGACCAAGGCCATTATGTCTGTATTACCCATAATCCTCTACTGAACATAAGCAAAGAAAGTGGCACCGCCATGCTAATAGTTGATGGTATGTGGATGTTTATACCTTCCATTAAATGGGATAAAAACATTGGCCTAATCAATTGTTGTTAAGCATGCTGCCATACTTTTTGTTGTTTGGTTTCTTTTTTTGTTTACTTATAGGTTTAAGTACGAGTCTTGAAATCATACAGGGTCCTGAAAATATCACAGTTGCTGTGGAAACAGAGGCAGTCCTATACTGTGTAGTCCATGGCTTCCCAACTCCCAAAGTGCATTGGTTCAAAGATGACCAAATGTTGCAAAATGCATCACGATGGGACGTCCATGATGATGGACAATTGCTTGTCTTTGAGTGAGATGATCACTTCCTTATTCATCAGTTCATGGGTTTTATTTTATTACTCGGGAACGCCTTTCCCAACAAAGAAACACTTACTTTTATTAGGTTATTCAGTACAATTCTATTTCTATAGAAGCTGAAATGCAACTGTTTTCACTGAGAAACATTTGAGTGTGTCACGTTTGCACTAATATAACAAATTTAAAAATCTGTTCCTTATGCCCCACAGGAGAGTTTTGCCAGAAGATGAAGGCTTTTATCACTGTGAGGCTGACAATAACAAGGAAAGACTCCGATCACAGTCAGCCTACCTTCTTCCTGCAGGTACCATCATGCCTTTTTCTGAAGAATTTGTGCATGGATGCATGCATACAAACCCATATCAGTACCCAGTGTAATATGCAAGTGTGAACAGACACAGTACATATCCACTAATAACGGGAGGTAACTCTTCAGGGGCAGATGCTTGTGAACTGGTTGTTTGTGTCACGAGCAACCGAGGGACGAACACAGCAGCCTTAGCAGTTAGCCCGTGTTGCGTGGACGGTAAACCCAAACGCGGAAGCAGCGCGAGTAGGCAGGATAACCACGCGTTTACTCTTAGAACTCTCTTACAGCAAGAGCAAGGATCTACACAAATAAACCCGCGTTCTAGCAACACACACTCAATCAAGGAAGCAACCTGAACCATTGGTGAAGTGATGAAGGGTTTGAGCTGGGAGATGTGGAATATCGGGTGGATCCGGAGCGCCGCAGGCAGCTGGAGCCGGTAGGTGACAGGATTGACACGGAGGGTGATGCGATATGGACCGATAAATCTGGGGGAAAGCTTTTTGGACTCCGTGCGGAGGTGTAGATTTTTTGTGGACAGCCACACCTTGTCACCTGTGTGGAACATTCGTCCCGGAGGGTGTCGACGGCGATGTTGTGAGATGTAGCGAGTGTTTGCGCGCTGGATGGCCTCCTTGGCTTGAATCCAGGACCGTCGACACCTTCGGACCAACTGTTGGGCCGAGGGTACTTCAACCTCCGGTTCTTGGTGTTCGAACATCGGAGGTTGGAAACCCTGGCATACCTCAAATGGACTCAGCTTCGTGGCGGAGGAAAC
>JAAGKR010007849.1:0-34347 GCA_011419295.1 Clarias macrocephalus | reverse complement strand
TCAGTTGGTTCTTTCTGATTAAGTGCATGCTTTAAAAAAAATTAATAAAATAAAAACATGCAGCGTTAGGCGATGCCCTCTTTTGGCCGGAAGCCATTACATTCAGTCCGTATCCAGTTTAAAGCTCTTTGGCAGCTTCTGTTCCTGACCAAATGTTGTTTGCAAGAGAACATTCTTCTGTTTTCCCACTGTCAAGCTTTTCATTAAAGGAGGCAAAAAAAAAGTCATCACATTAGTCTGGCAAACAGATCTTTTACTCGAAAGGTTCTTTCCCAGAACCAAGAGCACCTCAACCTGTGAGGTTGTACTTAACAAGAAAATGATGGCATTTCTCTTCCAGTGAATCACAATCCTGTAATCAGTTCTTTTCGTTTGCTGAACCTCAAACCATATTAAAACCCTCTCTTACACCCACACAATCACACCATGTTCCCAAAACAATCATTTCAGACAATTTGTTCGGACCCCATGCTGGTGTCAGATGCATAATGAATTTTGCATCTCATAGAAAATCTGGAAGCAATCAAGGTCTTAGCCATGACCACAGTCTCCAGGGCTGCTCTCCCACGCTAAAGGAACTGGAACAAAACCTATCCCCCCCGGAGAATCCTAGAAACCAGGGCCTGGGAACTGACCCGACAATGGGCCAAGATTTCGCCTTCACGAGCAATGCTGGATCGAAACAGATGCAGCTCAATAACAATCATAATGCTAAATGACAAGAGTGCGAATGTTAATTGAGATGAATTGGACATTGCTTCAGAACGCAAGAAACACAAAGACTTCCCAGTCATTAGCTATGCGGTTAGAAACTGTAACTCACTGTCTCAACTCAACTCAAGTCTATAATTTTAAGAAGTACAGTGTATTTATTTGAAAATTTATTATTCTGGGCATTGGTGGCTCAGTGGTAGGTTTTTTGCCTGCCATGCAGAAGGCCCGCGTTCGGTTACCAGCTAGCGAACCCCACCAACTGGATGCAGTGCCGGTCCCAAGCCTGGATAAAATGGGAGGCTTGTGTCAGGAAGAGAATCCAGTTCCCTAAAACCTGTTCTATTATTATATATTTAATCTTAAAAAATCATTTTAATATAATAATTTATTCTGTTTCATTCAACAGCTCACTTCACATCCACTGGTCCTGAGAACAGGCAGTTAAAAAGTTAATGCTGTTTATGATAGAAAGGTGTCAGAACACTCAATGCACCACAGGTTGCTGTGTATGGGGTTTAGCAGGCAAAGGGGACAAGGTTGTTGACTCCAAACTCCCCACAGCACAGCCCTGGTCTTGTGTCCAGGCCTCAAGTGCTGCCCCAAGAACCCAGAGCTGCCCTGGTGGCACAAAGGGAGCATTTCTGGGGGTTTAATGAAAGGTAAACTTTTATGGAGGCCCACTTTTCAGAAATGGATTTTGGAGGCGAGGTGAAAAAGATAAGAGGGCGGATCCTGGGCAGTAATGGTTAACTGTGGGGAAAGTGTTATAAAAGGTTGAACATGAATGTGGGAGCGGCCAGGAACGTTCAGTTATTGCAGGGGCGTCTGAAGAAGGTGTGGCATCGACTGAAACATCTGGTTCGGCTGATGAAAAGACTGAGATGTGTGGCCATTAAAGCCATACTTCACATTGAGTAAAAAAAAAAGGCTCTAAAAATATTCGAATAAAAACTGATGGGGAGTCATTTGCATAATGTGACGGGTTTCTAAAAGCTCATTATTTATGATTAGCGAGCCCCATTAGCCATGCTGGATGAAGTATTCCTTCAAGCTAATGCACTGATAACAGTGTCTTTCTGAAGGTTAAAATATGCACAGCTAATGGGACTAGAAGGTTGGACTGTTGTCCTCAGGGACCGGTGGATATGAAGAGAGAGCGGTTTACCAAATACTACGCTCACTAAAGATGGAGACACAAACCCTTAGGGTAAGAATAAATGATGGAATTTTTTTTTTTGCTTTCCTCTAGGTTTCAGCAAACTCCACAAGCCAAAACAAGTGTTTTGAGTCATGTAGGTCAATCCAGAACCTTAAACTATGCTAATGCAACCGCAAATAGCTACAACACGACCCAAATTATACAGTTCATTATCCATTTATCCTATTTGAAAGCCGCTCCGACAAGCTTCATGCTCAAGTAGATGACTTTTGACCTAGCAGTCCCTATAAGTACAATGCAGACAGAAATTCAACTATAAATCAGACAAACTGTGGGATAAACATTCTATCAAATCCTTTAGATGCTCTCAGTTGGAGTGACATGATTCATGTCTAGAACTTTTCAACTCGTCCCATTAAAACCTTAGTGTTTGTTCTAAATGTAACCAGGAATTGGGCCGTTATTCAAATTGTTGATGAAAGACAATATTGCTGTGACACGCTAAAACATAAGCCATGGCAGAAATGTCAACAAACAGCCTTCTAAACACAAATCCATCAGTGGAGACCACAGCACCCAAACAAGTCCGAACAGCACCCGAAGATAAAAAGCCTCGGGAGTAGATTTCAGTGGCTGCAGAGCTCGCACGAACAAAATGAAAAAGACATGAATGAAAAAGCCGTATGCATGAAAAATTGTGATATAGATTTATACTATATTAACTATACTGAGTATACTAAGCATACTAAGTAGCATGTTCAAATCAAACTAGGAATTCTAATGAATGAAGGCGAAAAAACCAAAAGACATTTTCAGAAGGCTTCAAGCATATGGAATTTGAATGGGGCTAGCATTTTAAAGAAGGCCGTGCATCCATGCTTGACGATCCTGGTCGAGTTGGTTCAGTGCCCACTGCAGTCATTCCCGTGATCCACTGATACAGTAACTTGTCTCTAATTTGCAGGAGAGACTCATCTGCTGGGAGTTACTGCCGCACCCCCGTACAGGCCTGACCTCGCTCCAAGCCATTTACACATGTCTGTGCCATTAGAGGAGTTTCTGGAAGGCCAGCGTTTCAGACGTGAAGCAGGGTGTCTGATCACAGCTCTGGTTTACATTGATGGTATCCAAGCACTAGTGAAACACTGGCATAGCAGGGGATTATATAGAGAAATAAAGGGAGTTTTTACTTTCTGTGTTTTGTTATTCTGCATAATCTAAAGGCTTCTGGTTTGACTTGAGCCCCACCGTTAAACAAAAAAAATTATAACCATAATCAATGACAAACCATTGGGCCATTAAAAGGAATAAAACACTTCTTAAAAGAGTTAAAAGCAACTTCAGATCCACATTTTCCTGCACCAGCACAGCACTGAACATGTCCCATTTACAAATAAAGTTCCTACACACTTTACCTCAAACACTTCCTCGTCCAGTAGCCTCGTCCCGAACACGGTAACGCCGTCGGTGCGGACCACAGGATCGTCTCCACGGTGCAAATCCAGAGTATCCACCTTCTTACAGTCCAAATACAGAGTGACTGACTTTCCTTCTACGCTGTATGCAATACGGTGCCACCTACCGAGAAGAAACCTCAGCGTTAACCCTGATGCATTGCAGTACCATTCACTTTTTCATATCTATGTCATGAATAAAGATTAAATGGGGTTAAAGTCGGTATAGGGACACTGGTGCATTGGTATTATCCAGTTATTCACGCACCACTTTGCTTCTTTGCCTTAAAGCATGTAGTAACACTCACTTTCCGTCAGCTAGGTTGATCTTCTTAAAGGTGGGGTAGAAATCAGGGGTCGGCTGCCCCTTGTGGTCCTCGTAGAGGAAGACGGGTGATCTGCCCAGCTCCAGGCCCAGCTGCTGCACGCCCTGCTCATCGTACATGGACATCAAGAAAACCTGGGCGTTCTTCTTTGCCCGCACCGTCGTCATCAGGGAGAAGTTTTCAGGAAAAGCTGAGTCTATCAGGACACATCATAGAGACAGCAAAAATCAATACAAGTATACAAGTGCAGTATTTGTGTGTGTTTTAAGTTTAGTATGTTTATAAAGTACGGTGCAACTGTATATATTTTAACATATTAAAAAATAATTAAACTTAAGGCATGAACCAGAGAGAGACAGATGCAGATGATCAGGCTGGTGATCAGTATATTGGTGATGCTGAATGCTAAGTGTTGGAACAGACAAGAGGGGAAATGGGGATGCTGCTGAGGTTGTTACTTAAACCAATACTTTTTAAATTGTACCTTTTGGCACTTTGTACCATGTCGCAGTAAAACATTTGTTCCCTTTTTTTGTAATCTTATGTAATCGACATGATAAAATTTTCATTTTAGTTTATTTAATATGAAGAAATAAAGGGAGGGGGGTGTGCATACCTGGGAAGAGCTGCTGCGTTGGAGCACTAAGCTGGATCTTTTTGTCTATCCTGAATGCCATGTCCACGTCCTCTGGGTCAGCCCTCTGTGTACACAGCCCCGCCTCCAAGGACACGCCCTCCATGCGATCGGACAGCTCCAGCACTTGCAGGACATCGATCAGTTTATCTAAAAGGAGAAATGCAATGTTTTTAGACATACAGCACAGAATAACACTGTAGGCCATGGGGTCTCGAGCTGTTTAGTCAAACTGGTTTAAATGACCTCTTATTAAAAAAAATTCTATATGGACAATAATTATTTGGTGATCAATTGATTCCAGGTCACATTATGTACAGGCATAATTACTTCGATAATGCTGTGTTGTGGTGTTCACTACTGCTAATAAAAAAGAAATCTCAATGCTCCACTTATATTATAATCCAGGGACCCCTGGAGGGTTCACAGACTCCATCATGGCTGTAGAGTAGGGGTGTAGCGCCCTTGATACTTTCATATAATGTTAGTAATTTCCCCAAATATAAGCCTAATTTTAGCAAACATAACCCTGACCTTGCAGCTACTAAGGATGATTGAATGACCGAACAAACAAACGAATGAAGGAACGCTGTACATTGAGTCTAATCAACATGTACTTCATATATCATTACATGAAAATACAAACTTCCTGATTGTATGACCTTTTTGGCATGTCAGACAGGATGCCCAACCATATGCACAACTCCAGTCTCAGCCACGTGAACCTTTTTGGTACGATTTCCCAAAATAACAAAAATAAAAACAATCAGTTGCATTCTTTAGCTAAACTACAGTATAAACCAACTTGGCTTTGTAGTTTCCTCTACTTTGTGGTGGATTGCAATACATTTGGAGAAGCATGCTGTTTGGCGGTATGGGAGTTGTCTGAACAGTGCATGGGGCTCAAGCTCAAAAATGGCAGCTGTGTTTAAAATCAGTCCTGCAGGTGGCTTGGTGCAACTGTTATTATGGGATAGACGTACTGTATGGCACGGTTTGGCTTGATGATAGTTAAGCTGCACCTGGAACCTGTCTGTGGCTTTTTTCAATGAGAGACTCATCTGCTGCTCTCCACCCCGACTAGCATCCTCTTTGACTCATTTAATGTTTACTCTTGTCTAAAGCCTATTCATGCGGAAGTAACCACTAAAGTTTTACGGCTCTTTAAAGCTTTTTCACCCCCTTAGACCGCAACTGTTTCTCTGGATATGATTCCTTTATCTAATTTGAACTACATCTAAAAATCTCACTTAGAACCATTACAGATAGATGTAGAAAGTGTGTAAGGAATAGCTAAGACATCTTTATTGTAATAGAATTTATATAATTGAATTTACATGATATAGAAATGCCATCATGTCCTGATGCTACAGTTAAGTTAGCCTGCTCGTCACCTGTCCACAGACAGGTTAATACAAGTCGGATTTTATTAAGATCAACTTTAAAGTTGTTGTGGGTTCACACAAGAGTTTTCAATCTATATTACTCAGTAAATAGTTATTATAAGCTATATAACTAAGTTATTTGTTTATCATGACTATGAGGTGATATCAAAAAGTGTGGCTAAATATTACCATTTACCTCATTCTCTTGCATGTGAATTAGCGCTTTGCTAACTTAATTGCTGGGACCTGTCTGCTTAGTATCATACATAATCACTTAAAAGTCACAATTTTGGTTCAGTGAAAGTTTAAGTATTATAAGCTATATAACTCGTTTACTTGTTTATCATAATTATGAGGTGATATAAAAAAAATTCACGATTATCTCTGTTTACAAGCTCTGTTTTTTTCGCCGGCAGTAGAATTCACTATTGATGGTCTGGCCCTATGGGAACAAATTCTCAATGCACAGTGCCACGAATATCAAAAATGATGGGCTGTTCCAATGTGAAGACTGGTGCTTCGTCTCAGGTTGTAATCATACACCCACCGATAATGATCCTCAACATGAAGGCCTGGGGACGAACTTGGTAGCAACACAACGCACGTTCAAATCACACATGAGGATTGCCCGGATGGTTCTGTATCACCAACAATGACAGCAATGCTGTAGATTGTTCTCTAAAAATGGTTTCAACATTTTCGGAGGTTGGGCTCATTGAGGGCCTCCCTGATCTCCCTGATGTTTTTCTTGCTCTGTGGTAGATTTGCCCAGTTTCAAACAGAATTTCAAGTTCACTCTTTGTTCTAACTTGCTGTACATGATGAAATAGCAGACGTGATAATGCACATGGTCAGAAAAGTGAGCGTCGCACAGCACCAGTCCCAATGTACACGGGACGATGTCTTTTGGCACACTGACTTATGAAGGTTGGTGCTCCCTGTGCCTTGTGCTGCTAACTGTTGGGTAAAAATTGTTAACCAACTTTTTATACCACCTTGTATTAGCAAGGATAGCAAGCCAGCTAGTTACCTGTTAATATACAATCTTATAATTGTCTTTGCTTTGTCTGTGATTTATGTCACAGTTGCAGTAGTAGGTTATTTGTTAAAAACACAGCATTGAAGATTTTTTTGTATCTGTGTTTACTGTGTGTATATTAAGAGGTAGTGATAGAAGGGCATTGGTGGCTCAATGCAGTGCTGGTCCCAAACCTGCATAAAAAATGGGACGGTTGCGGCAGGAAGAACTTTGCCAAGTCGTGTACGGGTTGGATGGTCCACTGTGGCCTTAGTGAGTGCAGCCAAAAGACCAACAACAACTTGCTAAAATCTAGTGTTGTTTTTTGCACACATCTCGCGTGGCTAAATATTACTATTTACCTCATCTACTTGCATGTGAATTAGCACTTTGCTAACTTAATTGCCTGGACCTGTATGATTAGTATCATACATAATCATTGAGTTCACTTAAAAGTCACAAATTTGGTTCAGTGAAAGTTTAAATAAATCAGTTCTACCAGTGAGAAGGAAAAATCAATATGTAATAAGGCTGCAAGTTTTCTCTTTAGGTTGATTTTTTTCTTGTTTTTTTCTTTCTCTCCTAAAGGTAACTGGGGACATTTTGGCCTGGGTTTTGGTATCTTTAGCATTTTACGACTGAACTGTACCCTAATTTTAAATTTGCACCCTGCTTTAACTCTTTTTTTTTATTTTTACACTGTCCTTCGCTTTCCTGCATTAATTAAACATGTGGGAAGGGTTTGCTTGCTGCTGCCTACACAACACTGTTGGATTTTTATGGCATTATTTATTTGCTTAGCAGATGCCTTTTATTCAGAGACCGAGCGCAGAGCGACGCGAGGCATGGCAACAGACTAAACAGGGGGAGAGGTGAGAAAAACGGCCAAGTTACGGCACAATGGAGAACATCGGGTCTGGATTTATATGTCTCCAGACTTGAAATAAAAACGAATTATACAGAAACTGTAAATATATACATACTATTTACTGTAAGTAGAGGTGCTTTCTATCATTCTTGATCTTAAAGCTATTTTCCAATACGCATTGGCACGTTTAGAATTATTGCTCTAATTCATATTAATTATACTAGGAGATGTTTGGCAGTTTTATGATTGCTGCAGATCAATGATTCTCAAAAGTTCTAGATCATTTACCTGTGAAATAACTAACTGACTGTCTTAAAACACATTTATAAACATAATCCACCAATTCTATTAGTAGTTGAATTATTTCAATATATATTTGGCTTTTTATTGACGTCATGGAGAAGGAACACAGTAAATGTATTAATTGTGCATTCATTCATTCATTTATTTGATTATTTTTATTATTTATTTTAAATACAGTAGATAATTGGACTGGTTCTCTGATGGACTGGTGCCTAGCATTCAGGCGCTCCCTGTCACAGCTCACGTTTGATACCCAGCCCCTGGAGGCCTTAGTGCTGGTCCCAAGCCCGGATAAGATGGGAGGGGTAGCATCAGAAAGGGCATCTGGTATAAAACGTGCCAAATCAAAAATTCTGACCTGGTGATCCTCTGTGGTGAACCCTAACAGGAGCAGCTGAATAGAGAATGAACAGCATATTAAATAGTTGGACTATTTTACAGGTCACATGTCTAACAGGGCATGATGTGAATTGAATTACTGAAAGAATTATTAATTCAGCTAAATAGCAGCTGTGATGCGGCCGCAGGTAAAAGGGCACAGCCGTAGATACATGACCTCGAGTGTGATATTGCTTTTATACAACGAACATCATTTATTATAAACATATTTGATTTGATTGATTTACTTGATTTGCTTGTTTATTTTACCACTTAAAAATAAAGTAGTTTTAAATTCATACCAGTACTATGTAGCCAAAACGGAAAATGATTAAACCAAGGAAGTGGTGTACAGTCCTGAGAAACTCACGAGACCTGCTTTATATTTGCACTTATTCGCTTTAGAATACTTCATTAACTTGGGTTAAATCCCAAATAGCATTAAATGGAAAGCTAGTGAGGTTTACAACCCCTTGTTCCACACACTAAGTAGTGCTGCTGATCAGGGGGCTGCAAAGCAATTTGCAATAGCACAGGTAAGAGACACTTTGGGGTTCGGACTATGGTTCGGAAGGTCCCAGGTTCAAATCCCATGACTTCCAAATTGTCTGTGTTGGGCCCTTGAGCAAGGCCCTTAACCCTCAACTGCTCATATGTATAATGAAATACAAATGTAAGTCGCTCTGGATAAGGACGTCTACCTAATGTTAACAACATAAAGACAATTATCACACAAATAAAGTGTTGTTTAAGATGATATAATGTTATCAGAAAATGCTTCTGTGACTGGTTTGAATGTGGCAGGGAGCTGCTCTGCACTCTTTTCATAACTTTGGACTGTACAGACATACTTTCACCCATGCTGGTGACCAACCAGTAAGTATAATTAACGGTTATTAGAACACCTGGGACACGGATTGATATGTATAGTTAAAGGTCCCAGTGCTGTTACTATCTATTATCACGACTCATGGAATGTCTTTAGTCCAATCAGATTACTTGGTCAAAACTATCTGTTGTATAATGACACTTAATGCTTGACTATGTGTAAATCTAATGTAACCTTAAACTGAAGAACCAAACAAGCTTAGTTTTTTTTGTTGTTGTTGTTGTTGTTGTTGTTGTTGATCTATTGAAAAAAAAAAATCCATGTGTGGACATTTGGACTCCACCAGGACAATAACATGCTCACACACACAAACACACACACATGCACAAGACAGTTAGGAAGAGGTGCTTAGGAGGTAGAGCAGCCTTATAATCTTTAGCCTAAATATGGATTGAATGTCTGCAAAGCCTAGTGTTCCAAAGGGAGGATCGGAGAGTGCTGCTAAAATAATAAGTCATTAAATAAGTAATCTCTTCCCCAAAACAAACCAAGCTCGAAGCCTCCTTGGCACCTCTTTATAATACAGTGATTTACTCATGAAAATTTAATATACAGAACAAATCATCAGCCCACAGAAAGAGTGCACACACACACACACACACACACACACACACACACACACACACACACACACACACGCGCACACACACACACACACACATTTTGGATGAAACTGCTCAGTGAGTGAATGCTACACACCACAGAGCTCCAACAGACTCGGAACAACATGGCACTGCCAGATATCTGACCCCTGACCTTTGCTAATTCACACGACAATAAGACTGAAAAGCTGAAAAGGTCTGGGAACGAGAAGGGAAATGCCTCCACAGAAAGGGAATTTTTAAACATGCAACTTCCCAACATAAAAAATATGAAAAATATATACCATGGTGTGTCTCAGTAAGCTGAACGTCACCAAAACAATGAAGAGCTGACTGGTCATTTTAATTAAAAGGATTTCAATCAAAGCTCAATAATGAAAACTGCTAGCTAACTTTAATCTAAAATGTTATGTTAGTGCAACATTCAGGAACTAAGAGCTTATAAATCTTATGAGCTTTGTTATAGAATAAGAAATAAATACATCCCGAAGAGGTGTGTTAAATTTAACTGGCAGTTGAAGCAGGTTAAAAGAAGTTAACAAGACTACAATCTTCCACGAATGGTAGTTCATCTCAGTGTTATCTTCATCCCGGATCCAAAAAGGACCAGTGGACATCATGAACATCGGTATTCAAAATTCACTTCCTGTGTCTCGTTTTACTTAAGGTCTTAAGGAACACCCCTCCTCCTGCACCTTTTTAGAAAGAAAACTCAGGGGTAGGTGGCGCGGTGCCAGCCCGAGGCTCTGGATCAAACCTAATCCCAACACGCTGCTGCTTTTTCCTCTCGCACACCTGAGCTACGTCTGTTTCACACACCCAGCCAAACCGAAACAGCCTGAGGCAGCTCTGCCTGTGTGTTTCATTTCATTTCATTTATACACAACACTTTGGCACCAAGCAGCACATGTGTTATGTTTATAAATGAGTCTTTCCTGAACAGGGAAGGTTCACAGCCTATAGAGAGAGGAGATCTGATGAGATATGATCTCCTGCTGTGACACTACACCTGCCTGGATGTGTCCGTCCCTGCAGGTCCCGGACCGCTTTTCAGGATCACCTCAGATAACCGATATCTCAGATCAAAGACTGTCATGGCTTGATCGGAACATTCCAATCCTCGACTTGTACGGATTTATTCCGAATGCATAATACATGAATTGAGACGTGCTGTGAATACCAAATAAAGCTTCTTATCCAGCCCTCCCCCCACCCCCGCCCCAAAAGAACCCTGGCTGGATCATCATTCCTTAGCTCCAGGGTTCCATGGTTTTGTCCATGCTCCTTTCGCTTCATTGTCACAGACAAAAAAAAGTCTGTTTCCACCCCATAAACAGGGACAAGGGGGTAAAGGACAATACCTGCACTTACCAACACAAACACTCACAACTCTTACTGCCCTCTGCTCCATTACCAAACAAAAACTGAAACATTTGTCGAAAAAAAGAAAAAACTTCCTGAACTTTCCTGGTGTTTTTCCTTCCTCCATCAGCCGCTCTCTACTTACATAAAACAATCAGAAAACTTTTCACAGACACCCCTCAAAGCCATCTGTCCAGAGGACTTTCCTATATCTGAAAAATAACTGACATTGAGGACACCTTCGATATAAACGTCACCATAGCAAAACCTGTTCTTATAAAATCGGTTTATTGTTGTCCTAGATGTAAAGTGCATATTATAAAAATCCCTGAGAATGTACCGTTACTGTAGCAATGCTAAAGTATTAGAACAAGTGTATCAACGTACTGTAAGACCTGCAGCAACCAATCAGATTGAAGAATTCAGCAGCCGTGTATTCTACTCTAATAATGTAATAATCATATCTGTAATACTTTTGTACTTCTTCCAAATTTTTATAATTCATATGAAATTCATGTTTTCAGCTCTGGCATTTAAATGTTACCGAACTTCCTGATCATGTTTTCAGAAAGAAAGAGCCATGGAAGATGAACAGAGAACAGCACCCAGCCATCCAACATCACTACATACAGTATGTAGAGTCCTTTCAGCATGTCACTTTTTAACAGCTTGGCCAAAAAATATCCTAACAATGTAATTTCTCACTTATTCATTCTCTATAGCACATACCCTGCACAGGGTTGCGGGAGGCCTGCACCCTATCCCAGGGGACTCATGGCACGATGGATGGTGTGCCAATCCTGGGCAAATAATCGCAAACACTCACTTAAACAATGTGTCATAAAGGAATTTTGAAACACCAATCAGTCCAGAGGGAATCCACAAAGCATAGGGAGAACATGCAAGCTCCACACACACAGACCTGAGGTGGGAATCAAACCCTCGACCCGGGAGGGTTGAAGTCCTAACCTCTACTCCACCATGCCACTGTCATGTCTCCAAACCTCATCTACCCTACTATAGATCCCCCTATGGATGTCATATCACCCAGCCTTGGCCTGCTTCTTAAATGCATTACAGCATTTATAAACTTGATCTTGCTTTAATTTTCTCCTCATGCTCTTCTCGCAGTTGACTTCACGCTTTCCAGCAACCGACCGCAAACACTAAAGTCTCCCAGCTGAAGAGAACAAAGCTTATGCAGCTCTTCTCCCACAGTTCACCATCTCTTTGCTCTACCCCACACCCTGATTTACACACAGCAGCACACTGTCTACACGTGACCCGTCGTAAATTTCAACCTCAACATTATGAGCATTACGAGGACCTTTTCCAAACCAGGCTACTCCTACTCAAGAGAGGGGAATTAAACTAAACATAAGACCTTGTCTTATCTGTACTGCTGCAGCTTTTTTCGGATTATGTTTAAGAAGCAGGACCAGCTGAAGCGTTTCAGTACCTCGGATTTACTGTACAAGGCTAGCCTTAATGAAATTAACCTGACTATGACCCCTGACATGTAGGGTCCTGGAACGAGAAAGGTTTGTGGACAGAAGAAGTGAAATGATGACTGGAGGACAACAGTACTGCTTCCGTAAATCAGTACCTGGCAAACCAGCAGCACAGAGCTCATATGCTTTTACAAACTAAAGCATTCCAGGTCCAGGTTCCTTTGTTTAATAAGGGCAGTTACTGCTACCACGCTCAAGTCACTCACTCACTCATTCAATGTCTATATCACTGTATCCTGTATCCAGGGTCGCGGGAACCTGGAGTCTATCCCAGGAGACTTAGGGCACGAGGCACCCTGGACAGTGTGTCAATCCATCGCAGGGGCCACAATAAGGGCAATCTGGGAACGCCAGTTAACCTATTTGGATGTATATGGACTGTGGAAGGAAACCGGAGTACCCAGAGGAAACCCACCAAACACGGGGGGGAAACATGCAAATCACATGCACAGAGGCAGGAATCGAACCCGGGCAAACCTGGAGGTGCAAGGCAACAGTACTAACCACTAAGCCACCACGTATTAATTAAGAAATGAACAACACAGTAAACGTTTTATCCATTTAGAGTGATTATTTATCTGCAAGATAAAGGCTGACCATGGAGACTCCTTCCATAAATGTTTAATAAATGTTTCCTTAAAGAACTTGTTTAACCAAATTAACACTATTTTCCTCATCCATGTTTTCCCTAATTTAGATTTTCCCAATGCCAGGTAACATCATGTTGCATCAAAGGGGAGAATAACACACTTGAAGGAAAGTGCTATCTGCCCTCTTTCACATACACTAGCTCACAGATATCGCCAGTAATGCTGTCGTTCCACCCAGAGAGCACGGCAGATCTTCCTTTCTGAGTCCAACGGCTGCAAATAGCTCAGCATTGCTTGGGATTCAAGCCCTTTACAAACATTTCGAAAGCTTTTATGTTGCCGCATGACTTGAGTCACCACCTTCTAAAAGGGTTAATGCATATGTCTTCTCTATCGGCGAATAATACATGTATAGGATGATTTAACTTCTTTAGCAGCTCAGTTATGGAGTATGATCAATGTTCTTCAATGTTTTTTTTATTAATCCTGTTATTATTTACCTTACAAGTCCATATGATAGAACTATTACTAAAGAAACAATACCATATTAGACTGAACAGATTTACATGAACACTGAAGTTCTAACCAATCGGATTTGAAAATTCAGCATCGCTGATTGATAATTAACAGTTAGACAATGTAAGTCCATTTCTAAAAATGACAAATATACAGTAGGTCCTCCATGTCTTGCGCCTCATCTTGTTTACTTTTTCCAAATGTTCCACATCTTCAGGCGAAAGAAGAGCCTTTAACTGAAAATAAAATACTACTAAAGAAGCCATGTAGACAATTCGCCTTTTCATTCACTGGTGTGTTTTTAAAAAAGGTTAAATGTCCCCAGCTGTTATTCCACCAGTTTCCAAAGTAAATGTAAAAAAAACTGTTCTGTTGTTTCAGAAGTGTGTCGTCATCAAGGCTGAATCTGCTTTGAGTTATCTCGGATTGTCAGTTACAATAATTGTCTGGTACATACAGTAATCCTCATCTACTCAAACACTCACTCACTCACTCATCATCTATACCACTTAATCCTGGATTCAGTGTCACGGGGGGCCTGGACAGGGTGCCAATCCATCGCAGGGCACACACACACACACACTCACACACTCATTCACACACTACAGCCTATTTGGGAATCCGGACTGCTCCGAAGCCCTTGCATCCATGGAGGAAACACCTGCAGCCGTCGGCATCAGATACTGTCCACTCACACTCTGGCGCTCCCATCATGCAAAGCTGCGCAAACACGGATTTCACTTAGAAGACTGGACAAGCTCAATAAAAGAATGGTTCTGTTATTCGTGGACTCATGGAGCGATGACGTAGGCCGTTAAAACACCAAGCCGACTGTCAGCTATCGCATGCCATCGGAGGCACCCATAAGTCACGCATTGTCGGTTCCTTTCAGCACTCACTATGCACCGATGTGGACAATTTGATGTTGCGTAATGGGAAGAGTTCTCTGATCGGTCATTCAGCTGACCGAGTAAAACAAGAAACCAATTCTATCACACACTGTTCAACTTCCAGATCATTTGTTTCTTGGATTTTCTGCAGAACCTTAGAACACAGGGGTCACTTTCATAAAAGATTTCAAGTTGTTCATTCACCGGATTTTACTGTGCTTAACTGTGTGAACCAGATACAAGCCTGGTGATGATTAGCGGATAAGCAATCTCATTAGAATAATGCAAAAAATCTTTGTATAGATTAAAACAATTTAACAATTAACATGAATTCGGGTAATTTAAATAACATTTCTGCTACCGAATGCGAATGCATACAGGTCACACTCAGCGTCTTTTTCCCTACTGTGAATTGTTGTTTTTTTTCTCTTCTGTAGTTTCTGCTCTGTCTCCTGAATCAACATACTAAAAGGTAAAAAAAATGCTAATTTAGCACAGCTATATTATGAAAGGATAAGGAAATTAAATGGAATAAAAACTCTCATATACAGTATGACACTGATTTTCTGCTTTCGTGGAGCCCTGGGTCCAGTCATCTTCACATACAGTACAGTGTGACAAATAGATCAGAAGAATCAAGATGCATGACTTCATACATCCTCAGCTGTTTCCTGGCTGACTCGGGCTCATGTTCCATATGACTTCCTGCCTTTTATGTGCTCGCGCAGTGTGGACGGGTGCTCGGTGTGTCTTGCATTATCAGGACATCGGTGCTGAATCTCCCTGTGCACTTCACCCCCGAGAGTCCTCTCCGCCAGCGCAGCAGGAGGACACGATCGTTCCAGTAGATCCAGACAGGATCTACTGGAACGATGGTGTCCTCCTGCTGCGCTGGCGGAGGAGGACACGATCGTTCCAGTAGATCAACCTCTAATGCCTGACTGATTCGCGGATTTGCTGTTGGATAAAATGAGCCTTCAATTTCAGGGACGATAATCGAAGCTTCCGTACCCTTCATGCAGGAGAGGAGACCTGCAGGGGATGACCAAAGTTCACTGATTTAACACAAACAATTGTGTCATTCAACTGCTGCACTGAGTTACAGCACGCTGCCAAAAAGGGAATCCCCATTGATATGTGCAACGTCGTCCAAGGCAATTCATGTTTGTACAACCTGAGATCCTGGATAAATGAAAAAAAAAAAAAAAAAACGTAGACTGTGTGTTTAGGACAAGGCGATTTTGCCTCTGCGCACCAGATGTTTACACAACTGCTTGTAGATTGGAGAGAGGCGCTGCTTGAAACTCCTGAATGTTATCTGCGCATACGATATATGCTGGTAGGATTCCAACTTGTTACAGAAAATCTGTTCCAGCGCAGCAGGGAGGTTCGGCTTGAATGGGGGGAATGCTTAGCGGTTCCATTAGAAAGCATCTCCCACAGGTCTAAGTAGTAGCCTTCATCCTGCCATCATTTCTTTTCCTCTGATTCATTTGCTTATGTATGAAGGGATCAAAGAGAGAGCATGTTCTCTGGCGCAGACCATGCGAAACAAAAACGGCACGACCACACGAAAGTTTGGGTATACACGCCCGGACTCCCGTCTGATTTTTTCCAGGGTAGGAGAGCACATGCTGAATGCTGACATACTGTAAACAAGCATGTGAAATGAAGAAAGGTGAAAATGGCATGGTGCCCACCTTGCATTTCAGAAAGATGTGAGCGGGGAGACAAAAAACTAAAACATCTAAGTTCCGAGGATGACTGTGAGAATGCCCTGCTTCTCAACAACAATCGTCACAACAAGAAGCGAAACTTTCGGCTTTCCAGCTTAAATATTGGCCGTACAGACCTAAATTCAATTCAAAACGAAGTCCTGCATCCTGCAAAAGTTTCATCCTAATCACTTTATCCTAATCAGTGTTGCACCGGATCCCGAGCCTATCCCTGATGCCAGGACACACACACTCACATCCAAAGTATCTAATTCACCTAGAGGCATGTTGCCGAACAGTGGGGGAACGGATGGAATGTGAAGGAAGCCCATGGAAAAAGGAAAAACAAACAAACTATATTGTCCTCAAACTTTAGATAGTTCTGTAGCTGAGCAGTTATCAGAGTCAACAGAACACAATATAAAGCAATGAAGCAAGGACGTGGAACAGATTGGAGTACGTTCCAGTTGATAAACCGCTTCCAGATATTTATATGCATTTTTTTTACACTGATTTTTTATGCTAACTTATGATAATAACCGCGGATTAAAATGCACAGCAATATATCAATATGTCAGGAATATGTCTGTTCGCCCCCTTTAATGCATTTCAGTGTAATGTTGAGCAATTTTAGAATATCTACACTAAGAACTAAAGTTGATAACAAATTGGATATGTGAAATAGATAAGGTTTTTTTTTCCAAAGACGAATGTTGAATAGCAAAGATGTGTTAATGTGATGTGGGTGGTTGAGAATGTGTGCCAATAGAAGGAGCCAGAGAGAGAGAGAGCAGTTTAGACATGGAGAATCTGGTCATTATTGAGCAGCAGCCACACTGTGCATCACTGTCCTCTTAATGTCACTTGTCACATAGTTGTGAAAATCAACCTAATTAGCTAGCTAATATTAGATGTTAAGTGAACCACTGCATTCTCTCAAAACACGCAGCGCACAAAGAACCGCCCACGATCTCCTCGTTTTAGTTCTGCTCTGATCTGACACGAATGGTGGCTGATCAAAGACAGAGGCAGAATTAGTGCATTGTTAATGAGATCAGGAGATGTTTAGGAGAGCTCAATTGATTAATTTGAGTGTCTTGATTCATGACTCTACAGTTTACCCATGTTATCTTGCATACTCCTGTCTTTATAACAACCGATATTTATAGCTAGGACATATTTATTTGCTTTATAATGCAAATCTAGATTAAGCAAAGCAGAAACACTCTAAAACCAAGCATATTAAACTCTTGCTAATATACTGTATGTTGCTTGACCTGTACATATACACATCACTCACTGACTCATCGTCTATACTGCTTTATCCTGTATCATGGGGGCCTGGAGCCTACCACAGGAGACTTAGGGCACAAGGCAGGATACACGGACTGGTTGCCAATCCATCACAGGGCATACACACACACACACACACAGACACACTACAGGCAATTTGGGAACACCAATTAACCTAATCTGCATGCATGTCTTTGGACTGTGGGAGGAAACCAGAGGAAACCCCCTACGCAGAGGGAGACCCCAAGGTGGGAATCAAACCCGGATCCTGGAGGTGCAAGTCCACCTTGTTGTGCTAACAACTAAGCCACCGTGATTCCACAGATAGACTTCAGCATCATAAAATGCACATTTGAAAAGCAAAATTATAAGCCCAATAACCAAGTTGACAACTTAGGTACGACGCTTCTGATTCCTCATTACTACTTGAGAATCGATTCCTCTAGGAAGAGTCGTTCGAAGGAGAACCGATTCCCTCATTAATCGCGGATCAATAATCCTTCAAAGTCACCTGAGGCTGCGTCCCACTACCTAAAACAGAACCGCCTCACATGCCTCTACAGTCTCTACAAAGTGTATAGCTGACTTTAAAACATACAGCGCGGGTTATGAATTCATTTTTTAACGGCGCGTCTTCTTTAACTGTGACGTCACCGAGCAACTCTGCCCAGTCTGAAACTGGCTGATTCAAACAACTCGCGCTGAACCGACACATGAGTCGAATAAGTGATACATCGTAAGAAATTGTAACAAACGTCTAAAAATTGATCAGACATGAAATATGCGCCTTTGTAACTAATATTGAACAGGAAATCCAGCAGGAATCGAATACAAAACATATTTTAAATGTTTAAATATTCATTTAAATCACGGTAAACAATAAATAAACTGTGGTAAAAAAAAAAAAATAATAATAAAAAAATTATGTGCGTGAGTGCGTGCGCGTGCGTTAGGGGTATTAGAGTGACAGAAGCAATGGGGATGGAGGCGGGGGAAAAAATGTAAGGTATTATTTACCCCAAGACATTTACCCCCCGGATATCCTATTCTCAGGATACCCCATTAGACACTCATCTCCATTAAACGTATTAAAACACTTGACCAAAAGGTGCGCTTTACCCCCTTGGGCATGTTACCCCATACTCTTTACCACTGCCCCCCTTTTTCATATAGTACTTATTCAAAAATACAATAAAAGAAACTTTTTGCCCATGGGTTACTTTCCACCCAAAAAGTTATTCCACCTCTTTAGATACACTACAGACACTACCCCCTGATTACCCCCTGATCAGTTATTTTACCCCTCTGATACTTTACCCGCATGCGTTGTGGCGGTGTGTAAAATGATGAGGAGAGCCAGGAAGACTCTGTCCTCTCTTCTCCTCGTCCCTCGGCTCATGTTAAACAGTGCAGAACTCCGGGCAGAAGACGCGGTGATCACAGTGAAGCCATGCGGCGATGGGAAAAAGCAGAGAGACTGGGCAGAGTTAGGGTGAAGCCCGGTGCAAAGGAGTGTCCAGTCAAGAAGTGCCCTCGTCCCTGAAGTGTCCTAGCTGCACTGTGTCCCTCTGCATCCAGTTTCCTTTCTCTCTCTCTCTCTCTGATGCGCACTTGTGCGCTCCCTCCCCAAAACTTTCCCTCCTCTCTCATCTCCCCTCCCACGGACAGCCAGGGTGAGAAGAGGCTCATATTGCATCCTGACAGTTCTAACCCAACAATCACTTCGTGCCTGAACATCCATCAGACGTGACCTGTCTATATGATGATGATGATGATGATGGATGATGATGACCTTTATCATCCTCCTGTAGATCTTATGCAACTTTAGTACAGTATATTGCAAAAAACAGCAGAATGTAGTAAAACACATTATCACTTTATTAGAAAATATTTTCATAGATATAATAATTCATACAACGCCTTTGAACTTATTTTATGTTACATGGTTAAGCAATTTCAGAGCAAAAAAAAAAAAGGGTACTTAACTGTACTGTTCCATGTCCCTGAGGTGGTCTCCTTTTCTATTGCACCTTTAATATGCAAAAAATGTGGTTATAGCATATATTTAAAATGTTGTAATTAATAATAGATATTTAAATCATAACAACATTTAAAATGTTTACTACAACTTCTCACACAATATAATAGGAAAGCTAAACATGAAAAGTTTGGGGACTTTGAAATTAAACCTACAAACACTCTTGGAATCGTATCCAAACTTTTACACATTTCTCACATTTGCTGTATGTTTTCAGGAAGCACGGTGGCATAGTGGTTAGCACTGCTGCAGGGACGGATCTAAAAAAATATTCATGGGGTGGCAAGGGGGTGGAATTAAAATTAAGAGGGATGTCAACACTGAAGCAAGCATCCTTGCATGGTTTTTGTGGATTCAAGGAACGCTATTCTTATTCGGTGTATACACTAAGGTGCACATTTTTACATTGTCCTATAAAAATTAAATAAAGGCTGATGTGTCATTAACTTAAACCTGATATCTGGATTAGAACGTCAGATAAATTAAAAACTCTTTTATTTTTAGAACACTATGACATTAGTACTGGGGTGGCAAATGGGGTGGCAAGGCTTTTTCTTAGGGTGGCAACTGCCACCCCATGCCACCCCGGTAGATCCGCCCCTGCACTGCTGCCTTGTACCCCCAAGGTCCGGGTTCGATTCTCAACTCGGGATTTGTGTGCATGGAAATTGCATGTTCTCCCTGTGCTTGGTGGGTTTCCTCTGGGTGTTCTGTTTTCCTCTCACAGTCCAGACATGCTCCCAAAGACATGCTCCCAAATTGCCCTGTGATGGATTGGCACCCTGTCCAGAATGTACCTTGTTTTGTCTCCAAAGTTTCCTGGGATAGACAACAGGCTCCTGCAAATCTGGACAGGATAAGCGGTATAGAAAATGAATGAATGTAGATTTTCAATTTGCTGAGGTTGAATGTTTGTAATGCCAAGGGATACCCCCTTAGACACTCATCTCCATTAAACAGATTAAAACACTTCAACCAAAGGAGCTCTTTACCCCCTTAGGCATTGGGTAAAGGAATCAGGGATCAATAAAATTATCTATCTATCTATCTATCTATCTATCTATCTATCTATCTATCTATCTATCTATCTATAAATTATTGTTTGTAGAAATAATTTATAACAGTTATCATAACAGTTAAATAATTTCTTTAATGCTCATGTGTTATCTTTTATCAACCTGTTATACTGAAAGAAAGAATAAAGCCTAAATTAGATGAAATAAAAATGACCTGCTCATTGAACCTCATTGTCATAAAAGGTTCTGAACTTTAACCCTCGTTCCAAGTATGGAATCCTAAAAAGGTGGAATGGGGAGAAGGTAGCACAAGGTTATCCACCCCATCACTCCGTCCCTCTTATTCACTGTGTCTCTACACTTGCTGCGACAGAAGCGTTACATTATCATCACTAAAAGGCATCCTTCATGATGGACAGCAGAGCAGGGTTAGTTACCCTGATAAATGAGCCCTTATCCACACGGAATGGCAGCATTGTGGAAAGAAGGAAGACACACACTCCTCTTTTGGCTTCTCGTCATTAAAGGAACCGTAGCTGCAGGGCGGGTTAGATCAGCGCCAGGTTATTGAAGTTGCACAGAAAAGAGAGATGAGCAAGTTTCACCTTCTAGACTAGAGAATCCTGAGAGGTATGGAAAGATAGCATGCTCGTCCTAAAATAAGTGAAATAAAGATGAATGCACTTGTTTTAATATGGTATCGCTTCTATAGCAACTGCTCATCTAAAGTGACTTCTAGGGCAGAAATTCTACGTTATCAAAGACTAATAATAAAATATTTCTGTAGGGAGATTCTATTTTAATTTATGGAAGGAGTTTCCAGGGTCAGCAACTTTCTTCAGGAGAGAGGAGTTTGGTTTAGTGGCTCCAGGGTCAAAGGTTCAAGTCCCATCTTCAGATCTGTGTGCATGTAGTTTGCTTGTTCTTCCCGTGCTTGGTAGGTTTCCTCCAGGTACCTCGATTTCTACCCACAGTCCAAATACATGCAGGCTGATTGGTGTTTACAAACTGAGAGATTGAGATTGGTGTCTCACATATAGTGTGTCAGAGTGTGTATGCTTGTGCCCTGCAATGAATAGGGACCAGGCCTCCCGTGACCCTGTACAGGATAAGTGGTAAAAATGGGTGAGTGAAAGAGAAAATGAAAGACTGGTGAGGGGATAACTGTGCAAAACTGTTATGATGTCATGTAAGTCAATATGATATGAATAAACCTATAAATGGATTTTTTAAAAGGTCATTTCATTAGCTACAACTTTTTTTTGGCCCTTTGTACTTTGCACAAGGAGAATAAAGTTGAATCTAATCTAATCTAATCTAATCTAATCTAATCTAATCTAATCTAATCTAACCATTCATTAAAAAGTATCAGAAAAGAAATAACTTCAGGTGCGAAACAATAACTCTGCTTTGTATCATACTGCACCACACCACCATGTTCATTGTTTTTTGATGACAGCATGCCCCCAAGTGTTTACTCCTTTACTTATGATATTGCTAAAGAACTGGCACAATACAGTGCCCTCCCAGGAGCATAGACACTTACAATACCGTGTTTTCTAAAAAAACCTTCGTTTTGGGGGGGGGAAATAAAGTATTCAATGTATTCTGCTTCTACTCACATTATTATTATTACAAATAATCAAAAGTATTTGTAAACAAAAATATCCTTTGTGCTTCGAGCATGCTGCCAGTTTTCATTTCTTCATTTTCAGTAACAGCTTTATCCTAGTAGTGAATCTGCAGCATTTCCCAGGATGATGAGAAAACACCATTCATGGGATGCCAAGGCCATCACAGGGTGTCACACTTATTCATACCTTGAGGCAATTTAGAGTAGCATGTTTCTTGGGAGTTTATTGTTTTTGTTTTTGAGAACAAAACCCACCCGGACAGTAACCCGAGCTCAGGATTGAACCGGGAACCCTGCAGCTGTGAGACAGCAAGGCTGCCCTGATTTCCTGAGAGTTCAGTGATCTAAATAGTGTTTATTTTGTCTTCAGCCATATCTCATGGGTTATAACGGGTGCTTGAATTTTTTTTAAAGTCCGTGCATGTGTGTTGGCGATTCATTTCACGTCATCACAAGATTTTTTTAAAGCAACATCAAGGAGATGTCCTGCTGCCATAATGAGCTCTGTGTTGTCTTTAGAACATTGCTGCTTTCATACTTCTTTGAATTACAGACATGAGGTTTGTTTCCCATGAAACTAGAACAAGTCCTTCTTCCTGATGCGTTGCTCACACTGTTGTTTTGTTTACATGATCAGTTTACATCTTCCATCTTGGTTGCTGGAATGCAATGGTAGAAAAAACGCATCTTTTAGCTTGTTATAAATCTTTCAGATGTCCGAATCAGCAACCAGGAGACCAGCCAAGAGCCAGGTTGTAGAAGTGTGCACAAAAAGAGAAATAAACAACAACAAACAAAAAAAGCAACTTGTCTCTGTAATAGATTTGGTATCTGGCCCGGTTTGGTCAGGTCTGGTTTGACATATCTCAAAAAACACTGCTTAAATGCGAATATATTCGGGTAGAAGACCAGGTTATCTCACCCTCATGCCAGGAAAATCATTTCCCAAGTATACAAGAAGAACTTGAAGGACAATAGGACAAACCAAGCAAAATATTAGGGTGCCACCTTAGCACTCCTTCATTCAACAAGGTCATAATACATACCTTGTTAAAACTACAGTATGCTTGTCTATTTACAGTACTTCTTGCCCTGAACCGTCAAGGCGTGAACTCCACAAGACCTCTAAAGGTGTGCTGTGTTATCTGGCAGCAAACCGTGAGCAGCAGATCATTTAAGTCCACTAAGTTGCAAAGTGGAGCCTCAATGGATCAGATCACCTCAAACACTTTGTCATGTTTCTCAGACCATTCCTGAACAATTTATCCTGCTGAAACAGGTCACTGCAACTAGGGAATTCTGTTTCCATAAAGGGGTGGACTTGGTCAGGAAGAATGTTTAGATTGAAGTTGCAGGTCAAACAAAATCCATATGTCTGGGAGGACCCAAGGTTTCCCAGCCAGAGTGTTACACTGCCTTCACCAGCTCACCTTCTTCCCATAGTGCATCCCCAGGTAACTGATGCAAACACACCCAGCCAGCTTCATGATAGAAAGAGTCTGTGCTCTACAGTAGCTCTTCTCTGGGACTGATCTATAGTGGCTTGCCACACACACCACTCATCCTTGACTGCCCATGACCTGGTTGTCTTTCCTTGGATATCTTTCGATCTGACCTAGTCGTCTAGCCATCACAATTTGGGATTTGACAAAGTCATTCAAACCTTTACACGCTCCCATTTTTCCTTCCTCCAACAAACCACCCTTGAGAGCTGACTCTCCAACTACTGCCTAATATATCCCGCCACCTGGCAGTAACCCGATAACCAATGTTATCACTTCACCTCTGGTTATCTTAGTGGCTCCACGTCAGACTTGTTTTAGCTCTATTATTAGGAGCCTATTTTAATAATGTAAAGTTTGTATTTACAACTTTTTAAACATTAACCTAAGGTGGTACAAAACAGAGGGATACTGTGTGGCTAATCTTTTAGGTCTCTGTGATAACAAAAAGGGTGTTTTTTTTTTTTTTTTTTTTTTGTCCTATGGAATGTACAGGCTTTTAAACCCTGCTGGCAAAATCCAGCAGTTTCAGTTTAAAGATTTCGAGCCAACAAGATACTTCCAAGACACTTCTCTAATTGAGAACATTCTGATCGAGAGATAACATCAACGTAACCCAGACTAGGAGATACTCTTAAGATGGGTCAAGAGGCCATTAAGAATGAATCTGGATCTCTCTAGGGTGGGAACAATGCTATGGGAGAGCTATGGAAACCGCTGTGGAAGACACATGGGACATGAGACCCATCCAGTCCCACAATCCCTCCCTTTATTCCCTCATTTTACAGCCCACACACACCCACATTCGCCCCTCTGCAGGGATGGATTAAATGTGAAAGCATTCAAAGTGCAATTCTTTACAGGAAATGGCTGCTAGTCAAGAAACACAGGCTACAAGACACAAAGGGTCAGTGGCAAACCATGTTGAGTAGGCGTAATAAAAAACGCATGCGTACAATAATGTGTCATTTGAGGAAAAATCAATATTTTGTGTTTTAGGGAGGTGTAGTTCAAAGCTAATTACATCTGCACAGGATATTGAAGATGACTGTGGAAAAGCTCACCCTAGCAATTCTTATTAAATATGAACTAAAAAGAGGGTTCATTTTTGTCAAATTATGAATTTAATCCATAAGTCATAAGATATTTGTTTTGCTAATGTTTTCTTTAATGTTACTAGAACATTTAATATGCACTTGATGTAAGTTCTAAGAAGTTTAAGCTCACGGAACAATATTTTCACAATGTCAAAAATCTAATAAATGTTAAGAAGACCCAGACGATTAAAGGTCCTCTACTGTAGATTCTCAAGGCAGTATTAGATGATGTGGTTGAGGCTCTGGGTTGCTGATTAGAGGCTCGGAGGATCAACCTGTGACACCACCGGTTTGCCGCTGTTCTGTCCTTGGACAAGTCTTTAACCCTACACCGCATACCACGAGGCACTGTATGTAGTGTGGCAATTCCATTCCTGGTTAGAAAACGGGAGGACAGCAACAGGAATGGCACCGGGAATAACACATGTGCCGAATCTTCTGGATCAAATGATCCAAAGTTGTGACCTCTAGGATAAAGGGACAAAGCCCAAGGGAGAAAAGGGGGAAAAGCTAATCAATATTCTTGATACTTACTATCATATGAAATTCAGTGTAGAAATATTCAGAATTGTTGAAGCATGGGTGTCAGAATGTTTAGAATTGTGCATAAAAACAATATGTGACAAGATGTATTTTTTTTAAAGGTACTTAAAGGCATAATTCTCAATAAACCATAAACGATCAGTAAAAAAAAAGAAAAAAAAACATAAGTTTAGTGGATATTAGAAGACACAACATTCACAGTTAGGCAACTACCACAAACCTTTTACAGCAACTTATAAAAACATTTCTTTACGTTATATAAAATGCTTTTGAAATTGACCATTTTTTTAGTTTTGGCTGAAAAGTACAAATGTTATTAAAATGTTGCTAACCGAACATTTCCAGCTAAACAAAAAGCAACAGCTCACACAAGAATAGCTACAAAAATGTTGATGTTAAAAGATATTTTAAAATATCCTCACAAAATGTAGGAAACTCAAAATGATTGAATGTTATTGAATTGAAAAGTAATCTGTTTTCTTAATATTTCTAGAAATACTAAGTATTATTAATTGTGTAATAAAAAAAAATAAAACATATGGAAATTTATGTTCCTACAAGCCAAACAATATTGTAGAAAGATTTATACATTTTATGTAGGAAAGATTACAGACAAGTTTATATGTCCTTGTTTCTGCAGTTTCACCAAAGATCTGTTGTAATTGTCATTTATTTCACTATTCATTGTTATAATGTTGCTCACACAGAAAAAGTCCTGATTAACTTAAAAAATCTTTTCTAAAGCGCTTTTCACATGGGATTAGTATCATCTGGTGACCTTTAGTCATTTGTAATAACTGCAGAGGTCGTCTGTGATCTTAATCCTGTGTGAATCAGCCATAATTTCCCCGCAATTGACCTACCATATTTTGCAGAGAATCAGTATGTCTGTGATTTGAGTCGTGGATCACTTTTTTAAGGTTTTTGTTTCTTGTGCATCTTTTTGTCCCTCTTCCGTGAAGAATGTTGGTTGCGTTGGAGTGTTTTGAAAGTATTTTGGGTGCTGGGTCATATTGCTTTACACTATACGACAACACAATGTGCAGAAAGAGAAAGCTGAAAACCATCAGGAGAGCGAAAGTAAAAAGAATGATTAGATGGAGATGAATGACATGTATAGCAGCATGACGTAAGGAACATTCAATCACAGGGTTCGAGTGCCCTGTGCGAATGCACCACATGGAATTCAGATGGGGGGGGGGGGTCATTTCTAAATTACATGAGATCCCCAGATTATACTTATCCTGTGCGAATAGGGCTTAACATTATGTTATCCGTAATATACATAAAAACAGACGTATAGGTTTATATTAATGTTCTTGAGTTATGTAACAGGTTTTCTTTGAACACATGGACTAATATTGCGAAAAAGGTAAAACTGTAAAGCCCATGGTTGCTAGAACTCACCATTTGTGACCATGGTTATTTAGGGAACGGTCATAAATGTCATAAAGATATGTTCTCAGAAAACCTTATAATGACTCGTAACATTCAGAAAGCATTCCGGTAGCCAAAAGTTGCTAGCTGTTGGGAATCATCTCTTGCTTAAAAATACAATGAGCAGAAACACAAGGGATCTCGAAGAGGGCATGCAAAGGTCACGTGGGAGAAACTTAGAGCTTCAGAGATGTACAGGTTGTCCACACGGATGGAAAAGTGATCCATCGAGCAAACACGGAACCCTCACACACCGTCCTAGGTTTGAGCTCACATTCCTGACAGATTTTAGCAGGTAGTTACTAAGAGTGTACTCAGCAGTCTGAGAAATTCTCATAGGCAGTTTGAACTGCTCCGTCATTTTGCCCTCATGTCAGTCAGGCTAGAAATCCATTACGTCCACGGTCAGATCCAAAATTAGCTGGTGTTCAGGGTGGAGATGGGGGGTTGGGGGGGGGGCGGCTGCCGCTCCACTCAGACAGAGTGGCCTCGTTTCATCTTTGTCCCAACATGCCCTGTTTGTTTTGTCTGAATAATATCATCAGCACAAAAGAAACGAGTCCATGCTTTTTTTCTCATCATCTGTTCAAACCAATAATTTAATAAAAAAATTTGCCCTTAATAAAAACCACATTTTTTATTCGCTCCAGGCAATGTGCATGAGTCGATATGGGTGTGATGAATAATTTAGCTGTGTTTTGGCTTCTGACTATCCGCTCTCTTTGCTGATGGAGATATGCAGAGCTACAATATTTCTCAATAAGATGAGACATAATTAAAACCTGCCTCACCCATGGCAATGTATAAGGTAGGATATAACTCTCGGCTCTGGCAACATGCAGACAGTTCTGGCTTCTGTCTCTTTTTATCGCATCAGCATCAATTCCGTCATTTTAGAAGACTGTAATTCAAACCATCTTTGATTTTCAAACAAGTCAAGAACCGTCTTTTTTTTTTTTTTTTTGTAATATAGCGATATATTCTTAACAAGCTGAGTTACCAAAAAAGACATTTTTTAAAAGTGTGTCTTAAGGTCTCAACAAGCTGTAACGATGTGGTTAATGAAGAAAACCGTTCAGTCTATTTATACAATAAATGCAATAAATTATATTCCCATCCAAGTTTCATCCTAAATAACTTCCACCTCTTACATAAAAATAACTTTTAATAACATTTTTGCCTTTCTAATGCCTATTCTAGTGCCTTTGTAAAGCTGAACGAATGAAAAGAAAGTCACCTGTAGTGTCCAAGATCGATTTCTGCCTCGGGTCAAGTTTTCATGTTCTCCTCGTGCTTGGTGGGTTTCCTCCGGGTACTCCGGTTTCCTCCCACAGTCTAAAGACATTTTAAGACAGATTAGCTTAATTAGTGTCCCCAAAATGAGAGAGAGTAAAAAAAAAATGTAAGAAATTAATATACATTACTATATATTTTTGGAGCAGTCTAGAGAAGATAGCCAATAATTTTTATCATGACTTGTCAGGCAGACCAGAGAGTTATGATTTACAGTTAATCCTACTGGTTTTAGAGCCTTTATACATCTACAGTCTTAGCAAGTTTACCTCTAGCACAGTTCACCTGCTACAAAATTTTGTACAATAAAAATTATTTGCCTTCTCATTTTTCCAAAAAAAAAAAAAAAAAAAAAAAAAAAAGAATTATTTCCCAGTTCCTACTGTAGATAACTCAGGTTTTTATATAGTTCTGGTGACAACATGTCACTTTGTTGAACAACCCTAATCAATCATTCAGCAAAAATGTTATCAGACTGGTAAAGACATAGAATATAAGTTGAACAGAGGCAGTTAATCTGTGTCCACTTTATACTTTACATGGTTAGTTAAAGTATGAGGGCCGTTCAAGTAAAACCAAGACTTTTGATTGTACAAAATAATAGAACACAGTTAAAAATGTAAACACTGCGTTTATTTGCCTATATAATCCCCTGCTACACTGATGCACTTATCCCAGTGTTTCACTAGTGCTTGGATCCCATCAAAGTAGAAAGTTTTCTATGTACCTCAAAACAATGATTGGACTACCTGCATCACGTCTGAAATGCTGGCCTCCCAGGAACTCTTTTAATGGAAATGGCTTGAAGTGAGGTCAGGACTGTACAGGAGATGTGGCAATAACTTCAGCTCCTGTAACGTGCAAGTGTTGTTGGTGAATGATTGTGTGTACAGTTCCCACAGACAGATGCGTCTCTTCTGCAAGTTGGTGAC
Source organism: Clarias macrocephalus (assembly GCA_011419295.1). Taxonomy (NCBI): domain Eukaryota; kingdom Metazoa; phylum Chordata; class Actinopteri; order Siluriformes; family Clariidae; genus Clarias; species Clarias macrocephalus. Next base: position 5,249 of record JAAGKR010007849.1, on the reverse strand, counting down.
AAGTTATCCATCAATTTTCAACGATCAGGCATTAAAACGTTTGCACCATTCAAATATTTTACCCCGGCTAAGAGTAAAAAAGAGAAAATAATAATAATAAAATAAACAGCTGTTTTATTTACTGTACTGTGCAAAAGTCTTGGGAACATCCAAACAAAAACCATTTACAATGATGCTTTTGAAAACATTTATGCATTAAAAGAAACTTCTATAAAAAGAACTAAGTAATAACGTCAACAATAAACGGTCAATATTTGGTGTGGAATCTCTTTGCGTGAACATAAGCGGTAGTGTTCGATACAGATGTGTGCAGTATTCTAAGTAAAACAACTGTTAGGTTTTACTGAGCATGCTGGAGAATATGAGTTCTTTTGGTAACTTCGTCACACTCGCTCCTTTCTATTTTCATGCAAAACCCAGGAGTCGACATTATTGATTGTTATTGAAACTGGTCTGTCATGTAATATGTCGCTTTCTTTACAGGCATGCAAATATTCTTCTGTAATGTTATTTATTCATTAATTGTAGTGTATCTTTGTAGGGAATGGTCTTGTACATAATAATGTAGACATAATTACATATGTATAAATACATATATAATGCTGAAAATCTAATTAGATGTTTAAAATGGTATTTATATTTATGTACAATTAATCATAAAACAATAATAAACGGATTATGAGAAATGTTACTGAGAGAATTCGGTAATAACTGCTATATTAAACGTTCATGTTAGGAGATGTTTATTTCTAATTTGTTGAAGGAGTCTTTAGTGCTAAATTCTAAGACAAAGCTTTAACTATAGCTGTAAAGTTTTATGCCACAGGAAAGTCTTTGGTAATATGGCAAGTTGCATTTTTACTCACATTTCCCCATATTAAATGTGACACTAAATGTTTTTTGTTTTTTTTATGTAATTCTTTAGTGAATAAAATTATACTCCTAGGCTAATTTGTATATGCGTGGTATAAAAGAAATAAAACACTTGGACATGCTGGTACAGTTAATTTTTCTCAAAGGATGTAGGGAGCCACTACATTTGACTGCATTAATGGAAACTCTGATGCACAAGTGAGTAATATGACACTCATTGCCATCCAAACCTGCCTGCTTCTGTACACTTCTTATCTTTCCTTTCTCCATGCCAATAATAGGATTTTGTTTAACGTTGAAGCTGAAAGGGGAAAGGTGAGAATGAACAAGATTCAGCAATTGCATACAGTAGACAAAGGTTTAATCCAACTCTCTTATCTTGGACCACATCGTTTCTCAATTTCAGAGGCGGAACATGCCAGGACAGGACAGGAGGATCTTATAAAAAGTGAAATATGTCTGTGAAGTTTTTTGAGCCATACGCCAACTCTGTCTCTTCCTGCCAAAATTCAAATGTGTCGTAGATCCAAAATATTCCTGACAGTAAATTAACTCTGAAAGATGAATAATTTTTTTTTCCATCATCCTTCTGTTGACTGTTGTGTTACAGGAAGTATGATACTTTCCTCAGAAGAGCATTTTGCCAAATGCAAACATCTGGTACCTTATGTATTCAGAATAATACAACACTCTTTCAAATGCATGATGTTGAACGAGTGCAATATATATGATATAATATATGTTTTTTTTTTTTTTTAATAGTGTCCTCATTTATCTTGGAAAAAGCACAGTGAAGCCAATTAATCTACCTTGGATTTCAATGAACTGACACTTTATATATTCCTGCCTCCAACGTGTGACAGTAGAAACGGTGGCTAACTAGCTATTGATGGGCAAATGGATTTGTGTAGGGCGGATATCTACAAGCCTGTCGAGTTTGATGATGGTGGATCTTTTGCCAAGGACATGAAGACCCAGCAGTGTGGGGGCAGTTGTGGTTGAGAGTTATTTTAAATAAAAATTCTGCGCATTTTAAAGTTGGATTTTTGGGGCCTGAATGGTCCCAGCAGAGCAGGGGCAGTTTGGTTGGGTCCAAGCCATGGTGACATACTCCTCTATAAAATCTGGTGGCTTAGAGCCAAACAGTCTGGGAAATATGGAGTTTTAAACCCAGTGGCCCTTGGGAGCCCATTCCTCACAGCCATGAGCTCCCAGTGGCATGGGTGTGGGCGTGTTCATAGTAAAGGAAAGAGAGTTTACTAAAATTCTCAGAGACTTCATTATTAAATAACACTCAAAGCAAATAAATGCTAAAAGTCCCATGAGCATGGATTGCTCATGGATTCACTCTGGTTGGATTAGTCATAAAATCAAATCAGATAAAAGCTACAGAGCCAAAGCAATGTCCTTAAGCATTCCTCTCAGAACAACCGGGTTAATAATATGCACAAAGAAAGTTCATGGATTCGCTTCTGGACAGGTGTACCACACAAGATGCATCAATGTGATCTCAGACTAATAAGCAGTCAGTCAAAAAGAGTTACAGGAAGACCTGAAAGCAGCAGGAATAAGTCACAAATAAGTGATAAACTGCAATCATCTATGCATTTAGATAAAAATGAAACAATGTACTCTGTTTGGATGAAATAAAGATAGAACATTTTGGTATTCATTCTTGTCAACTTGTTTGGGGTGCTTTCATTGCAAATGGTCCTGAAGCGTTACAAGTCATGAGTGGAGTGATATAGTATCAACAGAACTTATGAATCTTAACAAAAGATCCCTAACATCATTCTCTTCTGCATGTAACACTGATGAATTTTCCACTTAAATAACAATATTTATTCCATGAGATAACCAAAAATATTAACATCAATAAACTGCAACTAATTTGAATAATGTTTGCTTAAGGGTTAGCTAATATAAGGAGCTCACATTTATTCAGTACTGTACATGGCAGTCTCCAGGTGTAAGTACAATGGGTGTTCAAGTCAAACTGGGACTTGTGATGAAATTTCTGGTGAATGATGCCATAAACCCGATTAACATTTACAGAAGACTTCAAGCAGAGTACAATGAAGAGACTCTTCACTGCAGTAAAACATTTAAATGGTGCAAAGTTTTTAATGACAAAATTCCGAATGACAATTCCGGCCGAGGTGGCTGCAGTCGTTCCCATGAACATTCAGCAAGTGGAACGTCTGATACTTAAAAAATTGACAGATAACTTGCCGCCAACTTCATCTCTCTGTGGGAACTGACTTCTGTCATCTGTCTTCATTATTGTCGCCAACATCTGTCCGTGGGAACCGTACACACAACCATTCACCAACACCACTTAGACATTACAGGAACTCGGCGGGGAGTTACTGTCACATCTCCCATACAGTCCTGACCTCGCTCCAAGTCATTTCTACATGTTTAGGCTATTAAAGGAATCCCTGAGAGGCTAGCGTTTCAGGTGTGGAGCAGGCTGCTCTGGTGTACTGAGAAAACTTTTCACAGCATCAAGCTTTCTGGTATCCAAGCAATAGTGAAATGATGAGATAAGTGTATTAGTGTATCAGGGGATTATATAGACAACTGAAGTGAGCTTTTACTCTCATAACTGTGTTCTGTTATTCTACACAATCAAAAGTCCTGGTTTCATTTGAACATCCCCTGAATTTCAAATTCAGTTCTGAATGTTTCTTTCATCTCTGTCAGTTTCTTGTATTACAGTGTAAAATTGATCCCTAATTTATCCTTCTGGTGATTGCGACTTGTGTTTTAGTGCCAGTCTCAGATTTTACTGGTGTTGCTGATGGGTATTAATGCTGACGTTACATAATACATGAAAATAATCTTTAGTGTTTTTGTTAAATTCTTTTTTTCAATCTGTAAAACAAAGTTCTTATCTTAACTTTACTTACTCACTCAATGATCATCTATACCGCTTAATCCTGCATTTAGCGTCACGGGGGCCTGGAGCCTATCCCAGGAGACTTAGGGCACAAAGCAGGGTACACCATGGACAGGGTGCCAATCCATCGCAGGGCACACACACTATGGCCAATTTGGGAATGCGAATTAACCTAACCTACATGTCTTTGGACTGTGGGAGGAAACCCACCAAGCACGGGGAGAACATGCAAACTCCATGCACACAGAGATGGGAATTGTACCTGGCCGGGAATCGAACCCGGACCCTAGAGGTGCAAGGCCACAGTGCAAACCACTACACCACCGTGCCAACATTTTATCTTCAAATTATTTCAATTCCAGTTTTAAAAATGATAAAGTGAATGACTTTTGGGAAAATATTTTTATAAAATGTTATATAAAAATATTAATAAGCATTTTTTTTTTTACAGTGTCAAATTTGCTTATTTTGCTTGCGATTGCTTAGTGGTCAGCACTGTTTCCTTGTACCTCCACGATTGTGGAGATCTGAATCTTGCCTCCGGAGTTTGCAAAGACATGCACTATAGTCTTATTCGTGTTTGTGTGTGTGCTTGTTCCCTGCAATGTGATAGCACCCCATCCAAGATGTCTCCACTCAACTCTACACAGGATAAGCAGTATGGAAAAAGAATGAATGAACTAATATTCATTCACTAATAAAATGAATGAACTAATATTTTAAGCTAAGTTAGTCATACATAAACACAACCCTGGGCTTCATCTTTGGCATAGCTAATGCTACAGTCTTCTAGTCTTCAGTAGGACTTTAAACCCTCTCATTTATACTCATCCTCTAAAAAGTTAGGCATCCTTTCTTTGGGATGTCATCCTTTACAGAACATCAATCTCTCACCAAATGAGCAGACTGACAGCAGAGGCAACATGATGAAAGATGATAAGGCATGACACGCCCCCAGATTTGCTCCATATATCATGATTTGTCTGTGATTGATGCTCGTTCAACACCTGCTGCTGTAAATCCTCACACAGGGATCCTCCAGATCTCTCTCCTGAACTGAGCTGTAGAGACACCAGGGTTGTTTGTGAGACTGTCTCACCACTGTCTCTCACGCGGTCTCAGCCTCCTGACGCCAATAAACCATCCGTTTTTTGTCTTTTTATAGGTTACTCAGTGGATTAATTTCACTCATGCCATCAATTCCACTCCAAATAATGTCTCCATATTCCCATGTTTTCCGTTGTTTATTTTAGCTTCAGTGGATTTTTAAAAAGTTTAAACAGGAAGAAATTGTGCAGTTTTATTCAAGACAGAAATTTTGAGAACTGAATGAGAATCTTATTTGTGCATCTTGCTGAGATATAATAATAATAATAATAATAATAATAATAATAATAATAATAATAATAATCACCAGCATCAGCAGCAGCATCTGCGGTATAAGACTAATTTCATTTAAATAGAATGATGGTGT
>JAAGKR010007848.1:16563-33739 GCA_011419295.1 Clarias macrocephalus | reverse complement strand
AATTATTCGTTTCACAGCCCCCAAAAATAAATACATAAAAATAATTAATACAATCTATAAAATGAAAATAAAACAAATTAATCTGCACTTTACCTTTAAAAAAAGTACAAATAAATCCGGACAGATAAGTGTTTCCGTTGGTGCGCGCACACGCCGTGTGTGTGTGTGTGTGTGTGTGTGTGTGTGTGTGTGTGTGTGTGTGTGTGTGTGTGTGTGTGTGTGTGTGTGTGTGGAATTAGCCCCTTCCCTCGCCTCGTTTTACACAGTAACACTCCTCCTCCCTCTCCCCACCTCGCTTTTTCACAACAGTTTCACAACAAACACACACACACAACAGAAACACTGTTTTAACAGGAAAAAAAAGAAATCTCTCTGAGACTCACTTTTTAAGTTTCACAACAAGCGCATAAACACAGCGGAAACACCGGTTTAACGGAAAAAAAGCGAGACTGGCACGAGCGCATACTAAAGGAATCACTTAAGTTTCACAACAAACACACACACAAACACCGTTTTAACAGGAAAAAAGAAATCTCTCTGACCAGGCGTGAGTGCATACTAAAGGAATCACAGCTGTAAAGTAAAAAAAAAAAAAAAAAAAAATGAACCAGCACCTTACCTTTGAAAAGAATCGCGACAGAGCAGAGTTTCTGTGTCTTCGTGAGTCCGGGAGGGGTGAAAAGGCGAGAGAGCGTCTGTGTGTGTTTCAGTGTCAAATTGCGCACGCACAAGCAGAGTTTCTGTGTTTGTGAAGCCGTGGGGGGAAGGAGGGAGGGGGAGGGGGAGGCTGGTAAGGTGAGAGACTGACGCTCGGTGTCAAAATAAGACTCGCATGTGTGAGGCATGATACTCGGCGCTCGTAAACTAATACTTGCTCGGTTTCCGAATAAAAAATTATTTTAAATCTTTGCTCGGTTTGCGGAACACTCTTAAACCACGTTACTCGCAATCCGAGGTTCCACTGTATTTATAAATGCACTCATTTTAAAATATACGAAAAGTGTTCAAGTCAAAGTGGGGCTTTAGATTGTGCAGAATAACAGAACACAGTTCCATTATTTCCATTATTAATCCCCTGCTAATGCACTAATGCTTATCCCACTAGATATACCATCAAGATAGGAAGATTTCTCAGTACTGATTCACGTCTGAGGCCCCGGCCTCCCAGGACCTCCTTAAATGGCCCAAACATGTGGGAATGGCCTTTTTTTTACACCTTCATCCAACAGAAATTTCATCACAAGTCCCGGTTTGACTTGAACGCACGTTCTAGCTTGTAGCTCTTTCACAGCGTTGTTAAATCTGTAATTGTTGATATTGTGAATTTTTCTGAAATTTCCATTGTTAGCCCTTCTTAAAACATTTCTAATGGTTTTGCTGTAACATGACAAGCTGTTTTTATCTCATAAACTTCAAGAAAGAGAGAAAAAAAGAGACGTACAGTAGTAAGAAAAAAAGACTAAGTAAGAATTGTCCCTAACGTGTTTCCTGCGTTCCATTACATTAAATATAAAATTATGAAACATTAATATTTGATCAATATCCTTAAAATATACATTTTGAAAAAAATCTGTGGTTTAAGAGTAATTAAACACTTTTGGTCACGCTGTTACAGGAAAACAATCACCTACAGCGTTGGTAACAGTCCTTCCACACACCATCGCATCATTAGTTGTTTTCCTCTAACAGCATGACACAGTGGGGGTTTATTCCTTCTACATGATCATGTATACACTTAAAAAGCCAATTAATGTCAAAACGACACATTTCTCAGATTTACATCTTTGATCTGCTTCGATACAAAGACTTAAACGACATAATGGAGCTCAACAAACTGAACAGCATGACACTGAAAGGCTATCGAATACAGCATGAATATGAATGAGTTCTCAGGCTTGGTCTAATCATCAAACCCTCAATTCCACACAGCAGGATCCCTGTTACAACTCAACAACTTCTCCAGCAGAATGGCACGTCAGAAAGGCCACAATTATCATTTTAAACATAATTATTTGCTGAAAATGAAAAATCAACAACATGAGCCTGCGGTGTGTTTGAGCTTTCGAGATTACACAGCAAAATCCCCAGAGCTGAGGTAAGTGTGGATTACACTCACTCACTGTTATTGTGCACTGTGTATTATCGTCCAATCATTTAACAGGAGAAAGATGAATATATATAATATATTAAAAGATAGAATTAAAAGATTATTACAAGAGGTGTTAAAACAGATTTAACCACAGCAGCTTATTATTCTTCATCAAGACAATTAATCATTATTTTAATGCCTTTCTGTTTTATCAGAACAAAACACTGTGTTTTTGTTTGTTTGGTTGGTGTTTTTTTAAGAATTTATTTTTAGGATATTTCCGTTGAGGCTTTTTTATTATGCCCAAACCAGATTTCAGACATACACTCACTCACTCATCATCTATACCACTTAATCCTGTATTCACAGGGGGCCTGGAGCCTATCCCAGGAGACTTCCATAGGGCACAAGGTGGGGTACCAATCCATCGCACGGCACACACACATTCACACACTACGGCCAAATTGGGAACGCCAACTAACCTAACCTACATGTCTTTGGACTGTGGGAGGAAACCAGAATACCCAGAGGAAACCAACCAAGCACGGGGAGAACATGCAAACTCCATGCACACAGAGACAGGAATCGAACCTGGCCGGGAATTGAACCCAGACCATGGAGGTGCAAGGCAACAGTGCTAATCACTACACCACATGCCGCCTACAGACATACATAATATTTAAAATTTTAGAAAGAAAGAAAGAAATAAAAGAAAGAAAGAAAGAAAGAAAGAAAGACTATTATTATTTCAATTTCTGATCTACCATCTTTAGACACATGACTGCTATAACTTTGGAGAATCCTGAAACCTAATAAAACAGCACCAATAAATATCCAGACACGGGCTCGGACCTCATGTCCCAAATTTCAGACCTCATCACTGCCTTTTGTCTCTCAAGGATTGAAGTAGAGATAAATCTTTTTATTACCGTTTATTATCGGTCATCTTTCTTCTTCTTTTTTTTTTTTGTCTGACTCCATGATCATGATCACAGTGAGGAAAATCAGAGTGTATTAAAGTGTATAAATCGTACCAGCTCACTTCTTCCTGCTTATCCTTGTGAAGTTCATATGATTTTATATTAATGATGCATGATATTGGAATTTAACTTCCAAATGAGCCAAAGTAATCTCTTCGGGTTATTTTAAAATGAAAATCTGGAAATGTCCTTATGTGATCCATGCTTTTTAGTTCAAGGAGATTTATTATCTTCGTAAAAATGTCTTTCACAGGGTTAGAGAAAACATTATTTTAGTCTTTTTGCAGACTATATTGACTTACTGTATAACTAACAGTGAGTGTGTTGATTTTAACTGGACTTGACAAGCAAATGACTGCAGGCAGCCAAACAGCCCTGAATATCTCATATTTGTCTGTCTTTCTCAGATCATTTAAAGAAGCATTTAAACTGGAACTGTATTATATCTTTATATAGTTACACTATCGCTACTAACATGTGAAAGGTTTTTTTTTTTTTTTTCTAAAATCACATGATCGTTTTTTATAGATTTAACCTACTTGGTAAAATGTCACTAGTTTTATTGGCATAATATTACCAAACCCCTCATTCCCCATTTATTTATTAACCAATAAATAAACCTAAAACCAAAAGCATGTAATGTAAACAATCCATCATAAAAGGATTCATGATGATGGTGATGAGGAAGCAATTGATTTTTTTCCTTTAATAAAATTAATTAATTAAGTAAGTAATTAATAGATAAGAAGAAGAAATAAATTGCTGTGGTGTAAGAAGAATAAAACATTAATTAATGTTCTGATGGTACAATAACTCCACTGTATCACACAATCACCGCTGTTGATTGATTTCCCATAACAGCATGACACACAGGCCTTTCCTTTATTTATTTATTTTTTTTACCGGATATATATTTTATATAGAATTTAATTTCTTACATGTCCAGCTTGTGACTTTCTTCTTCTTCTTCTTCTTCTTCTTCTTCTTCTTCTTCTTCTTCTCTATCTCTCACACACACACACACACACATACACACACTCTCTCTTATACACATCCTGCATGATGTCCTGCCTCACTGACTCGAAATTGGCTTCATCCCGAGCTCATTATATCAGGCGATGGCCACAAATCAGAAACATATGCTGAGTGAAGAGTGCGTGTCACAGCAGGACATTTACTCTCAATTAGCCCGAGTGGGCGGCTCGTCCGTCCTCATCCATCTGATCTTCACTTCTCCTGAATCTGATCCTTAATCCATAAATTTCTCTTCCTCTTTTGTCACTGTCACTGTCTCTTTACAACATATTCTGGGAGACTTACAGCAGCATGATGACTGAATCTTAATCTGAATCTCTTATCAGGATGACACGCTGCTCACCGAGCGACTGAATCCTAACATGTCAGGTGCGTGCCACGCCTGAACAAGCACCTTTACTACCTTCTAGATACTCCCACTTTGGCATGCTGTACTCCTGGCTCCTGAGTGGCTCAACAGATCTCACATTCCAGACTGGTCCAGAGATTGTGATCTCCTAACACACAGTATGACTGCAAAACAATTCCTGATATCCGATATCACTCAGATGAGGATGGGTTCCCTGTTGATTCTGGTTCCTCTCAAGGTTTCTTCCTATTATCATCTCAAGGAGCTTTTCCCTCAGCACCGTCGCCCTCGGCTTGCTCATCAGAGACAATCTGATCATTTTGATTTAAACATATTTTCTCACACATTTCATATTTATTTCCACAATTTTGGACAATGACCATTGCTAAAAGTGCTATACAAATAAAATGGAATTAAATTGAATTGCAAGTGTTTAAGGTGTGCTCACATATACACATATACACACACATATACACACACATATACACACACGTATACTGTACACACACACACACACACACACACACACACACACACACACATATATATACACATATACTGTACACACACACACACACACACACACACACACACACATACTGTACACACACACACACACACATACTGTATACACACATATACACATATACTGTACACACACACACACACACACACACACACACATATACACACATATACTGTACACACACACACACACACACACATACTGTATACACACATATACACATATACTGTACACACACACACACACACACACACATATACACACATATACTGTACACACACACACACACATACTGTATACACACATATACACATATACTGTACACACACACACACATACTGTATAAACACATATACACATATACTGTACACACACACACACACACACACACATATACACACATATACTGTACACACACACACACACACATATACACATATACTGTACACACACACATACTGTACACACACATACACACACATATATACACATATACTGTACACACACACATATACTGTACACACACACATATACACATATACTGTACACACACACATATACTGTACACACACACATATACACATATACTGTACACACACACACACACACATATACACATATACTGTACACACACACACAAACACACACATACACACTCTCATATACACATATACTGTACACACACACACAAACACACACACACACACACTCTCATATACACATATACTGTACACACACACACACACACACTCTCATATACACATATACTGTATACACACACACAAACACACACATACACACTCTCATATACACATATACTGTACACACACATATACATACATATTCTGTACACACACTTATACTGTACACACATATACATATATACACATATATGGGGGGGGGGGGGGGGTTCTCCAGGTACTCCAGTTTTTTTTTTTTTTCCCCAGATTACAAAGGCATGCAGATTAGGCTAAGTGGCATTTCCAAGTGTGTCCTGTAAAGGACTGGATGTACCCACCTTGTGTCCAAAGTCCTGGGATAGGTTCCATGCCCCCCTTGGCCCAGTACAGGATAAGGGGTATAGAAGATGACTGAATGAATGCTTTCATGAATGCACACTTCATTTCACAAAATCTGTACAAAGGTTTTCCTTCGTGGTGTTTGGATTATGTTGGAATTTCCTTTCCTCAATCCACATTGTGGCATTAAGGTGATTTTGAGGAGCAAAAAATGCTTTCTCTAATTAGAATCCATATCTACATACTCCAGGTAAAGAAACGCTAATTATTCTGCAATATATTTCAAATTAAACCTGTAATCGGTTTACAGCAAGAAATTAAATTCTGCTCGTTCATGTTTTATACATTCCATTCACGACTGTCATAAACCCGTGAAAGTGCTGCATGTTGACTTTGCTCAAATCCATTTTCTCTGCAGATATTGACTACAGGGATTAATAACATTGTTCGACACGCAAGTCCTTGAACTCCTTATAAATGTCTAGCAATCTTTGCATTGTTGAAGGTCAAGTGGTAGTTAGCTTTTTTCCAAATACCTTCTCATCAAAGATTTATTTCAAGACTAATAGCTTGACTTGAGTGCACAGAGACTGAACTTTACTCCGCTGGAGTGAGAAAGCAATCAGACGTTGAATGCATATGGGAGGAGCAGGAGGAGTGAGGCAGCGGCGGCGGCAGCGGCGGCGGCAGCGGCGGCGGCGGCGGCGGAGGCTCGCAGTATGAATGTCACATCCACGTCCTTTCCTGATAAAATTCATTAGGAAGAAGCTCAGTCCCGGATGTTCTGAGGTTGGGGAAGATCGAAATTACTGAGGACACACAACTGAGAGCTTCTGGCTCCTGTAGGAATTCAGTGATGCGTGTTAGATTTCTGTCCTGTGAGATTCTTGCAGATTCTGACCCAGGGGTTTGTCATGTATTACTTTATTTCTACCTTTTTTTTTTTCAAGTAGGAATATAGTTATAGAAACTCAAATATGTGCACATACAGTTTGTGCAAGCAGTAAAACAAACGCTCACAGTTTTATGATTAAAATTATGCACCAAGATGTGTTAAATGTTTGCACAAGTAAGCTTTTGCTGTTAATACATTATTAAGACGTTGTCGATTTTCCAAACAACGACTCCCCCAGGGATAGGATGAGCGAGTTGTTTTCATCTCAGCAGATCTTTGAACAGCACAAAGACATCTTTCAGGAGTCCTGGGTCATGTGGCTCATGACTTTCTTTAAAACCTGAACTTTAATTCTGTTTAATGTAGAAGGTTAAAAGTGATTTTAAGATTCTCTCTGGGAATCTCAGACTGACCAACAAACTGAGTTCCATCACTTCCAGGAATGCATAAAGACAGGACTACGAGGTGAAATCAAAAAGTTCAGAGATTAGCTGTTTTTTCGCTGTACAGTACGTCCTCCCTCAGGCGCCTTAAAACCTGGCTGTGGAATTCGCTGTTGATGGTCTGGACCCTGAGAATCAATTCTCAGCGCACAATGCAGTGATATCAAAAAAAAAAGATGACGAGCATGCGCTTGGTCGAGCTGCGGACCTGCCTCGCCTTTTTCAGTCAAGGCAATGAAGGGCTCTTCCACTGTGAAGGCCGTTGCTTCGACTCTGGATCATATGCATACACCCAAGTTTGGTCACCGGTAATGAACCTCGACATAAAGGACGGGTCATCCACAGCACTCTGACAGGGTTCTTGTCAGACTTTGAAGGGATGTTCCTTCTGTTCCTGGGTCAGCAGTCTGGGGACGAACTCAGTGCACATGTTCAAATCCTATTTGAGGATCGCCTGGACTGTTCCATACAATAATGTTGTGGATTGTTCTCCGACGATCATCATGGACAAGTTGCTGACGGGTTTTGACATATTCAGGGGCTGATCTCACTGAAGATCTTCCTTTTCTCTTGTCATCATCCAGTGATGTTCTTCCACTCTTCAATCGCGCTTGTCACTCAAAACACCCCAAACGACTCATTGCAGCAACACCGCAAACTTTCCGATTCATGTCAAAATGTCTCTGTGGCCCAGTTTCACAAAAGAATTTCATGATTGCTCTTGAAAACAGACGTTAGCCGAAATGGTGACGCACATGATACATAGGACTGTGCTCACCCTGACACATCTGTTGGCATGTTACAAAACTAGTCTCGAAACTTTTTGTTACCACCTTCACACTGAAAAGAAGGAAACTAACAATAGACATTATAATGGCCGCAAATCTTATGATTTGTACATTTACATTTACATGTGATTTGTAATCTATATGTTTACTTCTTGCAGTTTCCTGAGTTAATACTCTGGAATAAGAGATGATACAGAGGTGTGATGAAGTCTGTCCACCATCCCAAAGTTTATTTCTGTTGCCAAAATTAATCAGCACCATCTGACCAATCAGAATTCAGAATGAGAGGTTTGTATTAGTAGAGATCCATGAGGACAGTGCTTCTGATTTCCCATAATTCCAACAGTGATGAACCTCGTCATTACAGCTTAAATCAACATGCAGAGGTTCAGTGTGTCACCGACTAGCGGCGTCTCGCTGCTGGTACTAGATTAAAACTAAAAGCTTAGCGGACTCCTTTTTCATTCTGTCTGAGCCTCTTGCTTCAGTGAGGCGTAACAACCCCCTGCTGCTACAGGAAACAGCATGTGGGATCAGTGACCTTGACCAAGAACACCTCTGACTGCAAGTGTGTGTTTCAGCCTGGGAAATCCTGACAATACTCACATTATAAACAATTCCACTGCAGCAGGTGACAAAAAGAATTGTACTACTGCTAGCTTTTAAAATTCTGACAGTATTTCAACTCTCACTATTTTGCCAAATTCTTTGTTTAACAGTGAATAACATTCTAGAACAGTGTAAAAAAAAATAGCTGTGAAAATGGCTTAAATTAAGTGGTTAAGGCTTTGGGTTGCTGATCGGAGGGTCACCACCAGATCACCAGATCACCACTCTTGGGTCATTCAGTAAGACCTTCAACTTTACACCCCTTGCAATCCATTCATTAGACAGTTTGTGATGGGAAGGGCATCTGGGGTAAAATCCTTGCCTGATCTAATGATCTAATGTGGAAAGCCGTATGATACAAAGCACAAAGCACAAGGAGGAAAAAATACTATTTATAGATTTTCTTTTATAAATAATCTGAAATATTATAAAATCTTAAGCTTTTACTTCTAGAAAAAAAAATTGTTGATGTGAAACTCAAAAAGTATCTTTATATACATGAATTTATTTATTTGGGCTGTTTACCTTTTAAACCCAATCTTGAAACTGGGTTACATCTGTAAGGAATTAATAAATAATTTTCTCTGGTTTCTTTATGGACAGCAATATACTTGCATTTAACTATGTACACACATGACCGTTGCTGCATGTATCCTGCATTGGATTGGTGTGTAGTTTGTGCATGTCCTCATACGTACATATGTTCTGTATAAATGGTGGGGACAGTCTAGTCTGCAGGCATGGTTGAAAGCTTAGAGGAGTTGAGCGACAAGGTATGCAAAAATGTTTGATTTACACAGTAATAAATGAGGGGTAGCCCAGTGTTTAAGGTGTTGGCCTACTGACCAGAAGGTCCCAGGTTCAAACCCCACCAAGTTGCCTACTCATGGACCCTTGAGCAAGACCCTTAATCCTCAACCTCTCAGATGTATAAAGGGGATAAAAATGTATGTCGATCTGGATAAGAGCGTATGCTAAATGTTTACTTTATGCAAAACCGTCTAATTAAATTCTGCAGTGTGCCCCCTACTGGACTCCTCTGGTAACATGCGTAGTATATATACTGTATATATATAGGTATGTATATACATAGGTATGAACAAATACACTTACAATGTTGCCATCTGACTATGTGAACGCACCAATTATATTTCCATTCAATTTCTCACCTGAATAATCACTGATTCATCTTCAGTAAGTGCATTACCCTGGTCCAGGCCGCTGTGGCTTGGGAGCCCATTCCAGTAATACTGCGCTCACATGAATAAGCCTTCTCTTACAAATAATCAGTGGAATCAGCCAGGCTCTACTCTGTGACTATAAAATCGTTCTCACCCAAAATGCCCCATGAGTTTAAAGAAATTGATCTGAATTAAATCAGTGAGAAGTTTTAGCAAACATGCATCAGGAGGAATAACAGCAGCTCTGTGACACATGGGATGGGAAAAAGGGAGTGAGAGGAGGGAAAACCACTCGAGCGCAGACATTTCAGACAGTAGGGCTGAGAAATGGCTTAATCAATCCACTCAAGGACAAAGATGGATGGAGATTAAAGTGAAATGGGCGTCGTGGGTGTGAGCCAAAGCGGTGAATCCTGCTGACGGTTTCACTTCCAAACACCGAAGCTTACAGTGACTGAGCTCCGAGACATGTTACGACAAATCATAAATCTCCCTGTAAATGAAAAAAGTACAAGTGTGAATGCCAGGAAGATGAAATATTTTTTTTTATTACCACAGGGCTGTAAATTCTGGATCCTGATTGGTCAGAAGGTGTTTTTATATAAAAGACATTAGTGCAGCTGTAAATCACAGGTTTACTGTATATTAACGAACTTGCAGAAACGTACTTATGTAACATTACTGGAAGGAGTCTCCAGTGTCAGCGTTGCAGAACAGTCAGAGGTAAAGCCGTAATCCTAAGTTTACTGACACTTTGCATTTTTTTTTTTTGGATTGTTAGTTTTATTAATTTAAAGAGAAATGAAAAAGTCAGACTGTTGACTGGTTTATAGCCAATAGCATGGACGGAACTTGGTATAACAGGAGTAAACTCATCTCAAGAACATTCTATGACATTAAATATAATGGAGAAAACATCTGATACAGCGAAATTGGTTTGGTAGCTGTCAGAGACCAGCAGCAATAATAAACTGAAGAATACAAAAAATAATGAATAAAGAATAAACATAATGTAATTGCACTAAAATGTATAAATCTAACAATATATACAATGGAATGTATGTGAACTGGAACCTGGATCTTAGTGTAAACAGTAGAGTGCAAAAAAAAAGTGCAAACATGATTGTCCGAGGTAAGAAAACATATGATGCGTCATTATTCAATGAATAAAAATGTGTTAGCTTAGACAAATCACAGAGGTAAAAGTTGTTCCATCACTACACTGGGTCTTATTTCGGACTTGAAACTCAATTATAAGGGTGACTATAAAATGTCATAAATGTAAAACATGCTTCCACAAAGTTTAAATACCTGGCCTTTAAGAAAGAGTCTTTAAATTATACTGCCAGAAACTCAGAAGGAGGTTTATTCTACCACCTGAATGCCAGAACAGAAAATAGTCTGGATGCATGCCTTCCTTATTGATCGTTTGTACATGACATCATGACATCTGTCCATCAGGGTCCCACCGACTTCTGGACAACAAGGGTACATTACTTACCAGATGCCATCACCCAAACCAACATCCAAAAGCAGTCACAGAAGCACTTTCAGCAAGAAAACACTTGTGATGATATTATGTCATCTTTAACAACACACACTGTTTCCTTAGTAATTGATTATAAGTCACGCTGAATTTCCTCTGAACTGTTTGAGTTGTGTTTCAAGCCACCATGGTAACTGGCTTCTAACACAAGGCTGAATCCCTAATCTCAGACAGGTTCGATTCACATCTCGTGCATGTTCTCCCCGTGCTTGGTGGGTTTCCGTTCGGGTACTCCAGTTTCCTCCCACAGTCCAAAGACATGTAGGTTAGTGTTAGTTGGCGTTCCCAAATTGGCCGTAGTGTGTGAATGATTGTGTGTGTGTGTGTGTGTGTGTGTGTGTGTGTGTGTGTGTGTGTGTGTGTGTCATGCGATGGATTGGCACCGTGTCCAGGGTGTACTCCAAGTCTCCTGGGATAGGCTCCAGGCCCACTCCCTAATGAGACACATCTTCAGTACTACAGTACATTGAGTATCGTTAACCTAAATAATTGAATGAGTAATAATTTTGAGTATTCAGAACTTTTTGGCATTTATGAGTTTGTAGAACTGACACTTTCCAAGTTGGCTGAACAAATTCAACAAACTCAAAAATGTATAGTTCTGTTTACTTAAAATTGGAAACATCATTACTTAAAAATTTATGTAACTAATTACCTCAAATATTTAGAGTTTTGCTAACTTAATCGGGTTTACAGTGCAACAGACCCCAAGCGACCCTCCCCGTTGTATTTTATAGCGTGGGGAGAAGCCCGGGATCATTAGCTGCGATAGCTCACCAGCCGTGCCTCATTCCGTGGCCCTGCTCCTTCGCGCACCAGCAGAAGGAGAGGCCGCCTAGCTAGTGAGCGAGGAGTGATATTGATTTGGGCGTACTAGCCTGAGAGGCCGCCTAGCTAGTGAGCGAGGAGTGATATTGATTTGGGCGTACTAGCCTGAGAGGCCGCCTAGCTAGTGAGTGAGGAGCGATATTGATTTGGGCGCAGCCCATCCCAGGCGCACGCCGTGACAACTTGTAACACAATAACTATAATATTTTGAACATTTTGCAGGCTGCCGTTTGGAGGAAACAGATAATAAAGAATAAACCAGTTGTTGAGTCAAAATAACCCAACCAGGTGTTCATGTGTAAATGACTCACTACATCTCATTTGACCCAACATGAGCAACCCAACAATGTTTTTAAAATACCCGAAATAACCCAGAATTTTGACCCAGCATAAACAACCCAACAATGTGTTTACAGAAACAACACTTTTAAGTGAACAGAACTATAAATTTTTGAGTTTGTTGACCAAATAAAAAAAATTGTTGCAAACCATCCAGCGCAGGAAACAAACTCAGGTTTTCTGCATAGCAGGCGAAACACTTACCACTGCACCACAAGGGCTCTATAGACTTTATACTGGTGGAAGTTTTACTTAAGTTATTGCTACTTACGTACTCCAAATTATTACTCATTCAATTATTTAACGGTACTCAATGTGTTTAATTACTTTGAGCATTAGGGTTTACAGTGTCGTGAACTTGTTTTAATGTTCAACTTCAATGTTTTTTTTACTCATTACTGTACAGCAAACATCAACAGCTCTGATTCAGATTTTTCATGCTTGTTGTATAAAATACACCGATGTGGAAATTACCATTACTGTAGTATTTCTTCAATACAGCATATTGTTTTGACTTTTTTATGACTTTATTTTTTAAAACCGAGACGATGGGAAATGTCACTTTGCGCCACCTGGCGGTCATTTCACGAATTACTTTTAAATGCGACTGATTTATTTTGGCCGCTGTCGTTTGTCGCGGCGGTGAGCGCGGCGGTAATGGACATTCCACTCTTCACACCAACTTATGTTTCTGTGGGATCTTAGCCCAATCCTCTAGTTCAGTAAAATTCTTGGGTTTGGATGCTGCAAATGCTTTTTTTTTCTATTGGATTCAATTCAGGCGACTGTGATGGCCACTCTAGAACCCTCCAGGACTTCATCTGAAACCAAGCCTTGATGGAATTTGAAGTACGCTTGAATCGCTGATTCACACGGTTTCATAGGTACAAAAAGTTCAGGTTTTGTTTCATCAGTGGACAGAACAGAATTCCCAAACTTCTGTGTGTTTTTTTATGGTTTTTAGCATATTGAAGCCGACTTTTCTTGTGTTTTAGGGTCAGTTGCGGGTACATCTGGAGGTGACCTTCATTGTTCAATATGCGTCTTGTGGTGCAGAGTGAAACTTCAGTGCTGCTGCTACCAAATCATTTTGGAAGTTCTTTGAAGTAAATAGAGGGTTTTCCAACAAAAAGCGGGTTTGCCTCCTCAGGAATCTGGTAGCAGCAGGTGATAGCTTTCTCTTTCTGCCACGTCCAGATAGTGAAGCCACTTTTCAAAACAGGCTTCCTACAGAATTTCTAGGAACATTTAGTACCTTTACTACATCTCCATCAACAAATCTCTACAAAGTCCAGGTACAGTGGAACCTCGCATTGCGAGTAACGAGGTTTACGAGGGTTCCGCAAGACGAGCAAGTATTTTTAATGAATTTTTAATTGGAAACTGAGCGAAAATATTGGTTTATGAGTGACGAGGATCATGTATCACGTATGCGCCTCTTATTTTGACACCGAGCGGCAAGTGATCACAACTGAGCCAATGATTTTTCTCTATCTTGTGCTGCTGAATTGTGGGTAATCATCTCCCCTGCTCCCCTGGGTCTTAGTGCTAGTCTCATACTGGTATAATCAACGTCTCCCTCTCTGTTTCATCGTGTCTCATATGTGTGTGCGCGTGCGTAATTTGACAACAACACACACACACGGACACACACACACTCTCACACGTGGCTTCACACACGCACATGCAGACACTCTCTGCTTTACACAGAAAATTCAGCTCTGTCACGATTCTTTTTAAAGGTAAGGTGCTGGTTCATTTGTTTTTAGTTTTTTTTTACTTTACAGCAGTGATTCCGTTAGTTTGCGTTCATGCGGATGTCATTAGAGAGATTTCTTTTTTTTCCCGTTAAAACAGTGTTTCCGTTGTTTGTTTTTGTTGTGAAATGTAAAAAGCGAGGTGGGGGGAGGGAGAAGGAGTTTTAGTGTGTAAGATGAGGCGAGGAAAGGGGCTAATTACACACACACAAATACATGGCGCCTGTACAAACGGAAACACTTATCTGTCGGGATTTTTTTTTAAAGGTGTAGGTTAATTTGTTTTATTTTTACTTTATATATTGTATCAATTATTTTTATATATTTATTTTTTGGGGCTGTGGAACAAATAATTTGAGTTTTCATTATTTCTTATGGGAAAATTAGATTTGGTTTACAAGTGTTTTGGAATATGAGCCCACTTCCGGAATGAATTATGCTCGTAATCCAAGGTTCCACCATATTTTATGTGTTCTAAATCAAGTACACCTGAGGAGTCTAATCTGTGCTTGAGACACCAACTGATTTACAAATTTGTGCTCTAATGAAGGATTTTTTTCAATGGGTTGAATAGTTCTGAAACTTTAAATCATTAAAAGGCACCATTTGTGTTGAATTTGGAGAAACCACTCGTTAAAGTTGTGTTGAGCTATTTATTAAATTTCTCTTGTTTCACTGATTTATTACAAACAGCTGCAGGTTAGTAATTTTGGCCAAACAAAAAAACAAAAATTCAATGGGCGTTGAATAATTTCGAATTTAACTGCTTAATGTTGGTTAACAGTACTTTCATGGTGCAGCATGGTGCAGGGCAGAGTGTCACAAGTACTTGGAGATAAACGTACTTTAGTTTTTTTCGGTAATTCCATGTATTTATGTCTTTTTTTAATTGCATCTCTTATGAGAACTCTTATGTTTAGCTGCGTAGATCGAATCAAATGCACAGTTTATTAACTTTGATAATGTTTTGCATGTCTTGTTTTACAATGTCTATTAAAGTAGATCCACACTCAGATCCTCCTCGGTCAGTATAGGTCCTGATGAAAACGTTCTAATAAAAGATTTCAGTCCATTTTGTCAGAAATAATCATGAGATGTCTATAGCTCGGTCCTTAAGTGGTTTCAGAGGTGGCACAAAAGAATTGAAATGAAAAAGCACAAAAAATGATGAAGGACAAGAACAAGTGGAAGAGTTCTTCACCCAGAGCCGACCCATTCCATGGAATTTTGATTAGTTTCCTCTAACCTTGTTCTCTCTCCTCTTCACGCCATCCCACTATGGAGTAGTTACTCAGCCTGATGAGGACATGGAGTGTGAGTGGACCGAACCTCGGAGCCACTCACAGGCAAGCAATTACCTTCTGGGTTAAAGAGGGAACACTCACAGGCGTGAGAGAGATATGAGCCGAGCGCGGGATTTAGTCTCGATTCATTCATTCTAATATTAATTCACTCATTCAGGGATCAATCAGTCAGATTTTAGGTCACGAACTCAATTACGGAATTGTTTTCAAAATGTACCGAAACAAAAAAATGTTTTAATCATTTTGAGTGGAAAAGGCTTTAAGATATTTTATGACAATGTTATTAGCATGGCGAGGTTGACTGACACTGTATCACGGTTCACATGATTAAATAAAAAATTCCTGCCATCACATGATCATCTAATTTACTTTTTTCTCCTCCTTCTCTGAGAGTAATTTCTGCCTCTGCCTCTGGTTTATGTGAAGCTTCACATCATAGATTCTGGACTCAATTTTTATTTTAATACAGCAGCTTTTAAATTACACCATGTGATTCAGACACTGAAGATATTTTACGTTGTATTACACACACCGAATGAATAAAACATGTGAATTAAATTCCTTACATTCAGACTTGAGCTTCAGCATGAAGGGCTTCCTCTTTCTGTACGATGAATTACAGCTCCATCTGCAGCTAGTGCGCCTCTACTGCAGCTCCTAGAACCCCAGCAACAATAAGAGTTATGATTTAACCGAATAATAGAAAATAATAATGATTGGACATACTGTACTTTTGAGAGAATCCAGAATTTGTTGATTAAAGTTTAAATTTTTATTTTTTGTCATCTTATGTATTTTATTTAGTTGTGTCACTCATTTCTTTTAAACATACATTTTTAAGGAAACATTTCTGATTAAAATGTAAACCCTCATTAAAAAACTTTGACAAGCTCATGAGCATTATTAATATTTTTCTTCCTTTCTAGGAAATCTATTGTTACCAAAACCTGTCGAATATATTTGTATATCTTGTTGGTCAAAACTTTAAACCACTTTGGAGATGAGATGAAAATTCTTCTAATAATAAAAAAACAAAGCAGTGGGAATAAAAGTAATTTAAGTTTACTGAATAAAACTGGGATTAAAAGCTTTAAATCTGATGCAACTCAGAAAAGCTCTGGAATAGGACTGGATCTGGACTCAGTGTGTGTGTGTGTGTGTGTGTGTGTGTGTGTGTGTATGGAATTTCTCTATATACTGTATATAAAATGCACCTTCACCAAGTGTCTAAGTGAATTGTTATGTTGTTGTTGTTGTTTTTTATTGGATTTTTTTGTTTTTGTTTTTTTTTTAAAGAAATAACTAGGTGACAGGGTGGTGTGATTAAAAGTGGTGTTCCGGATACAACTCTAAACAACAGAGCTACAATTAAAAACATTCTTAATTAAAGAAAAAAAAAGTACATTTTATGCATTTACACTTACTTTTACCGTTGCGGCACATCAGTGACATCACGATGCATCCCTGAGAATGAGCCGTTACTGTAGA
>JAAGKR010007848.1:0-12220 GCA_011419295.1 Clarias macrocephalus | reverse complement strand
ATAAGCCGAAGGTATTCGGCGGGTTTGACATGCACAGGCTTCACAACCGGGCAACAAAGAGATGTTCCCATAGCGTTTTCACGCAGCATCTCGTTCCCGCTTTATCAGGGAACAGGGTTACAGCCAAGTAACCCGAGACGTTTTATTTGCTGAAGGTGAGTCAATATTTTTGTTGAATACAATTTCAGTTAAAAAGCCTCCTTGTTGTAAAGTAAATGTGGTTTTTGTTTTCATGTACAGTACAAACAAAAAGTACCAGGTGATCTGACTGTTCCTGGAGTGAAAAAAAGGATAAACATGTTGTTTCTGCAATTCGTCATTCTATTTATATCTATGCTTGAAATGACACTTTTTTTCCTGCTGCAATTTCCTAAGTGCTTCAGAAACACTTGGCATTTTAGTGTTGTTTTCAGAAACTGCACTCGGGCTGAGAGGGACAGATAAACGTCAAGCAGGAAAATGGCACCTCCTGAATGAGACAGATTTCATTTCTAACTCGTCCTGTTCGGCTCTTACACTCGAGCACGAGGTTCGAAAACATGGACACGATAACGACAGAGCCTCGTACAAACACAGCTATTAACAGGAAAAAAAAAATAGTTTTCACTTTTCACTAGCAACAGATGTGTGTAACAAACATCATGTCACGACAACCATCTGTTCTCCACCTCAATCCAGGACACACTCCATTACAGGGAGCCCGATAACGGAGAATCAATCAGCCTACAGCAGACAAATAAACTGAGCTACAGAGGAGTAATGACCTCCGTCAGCGCCTGCCGATAGTCATTTACCCTCGTGTTTAAATCACATCTCAGCACCTTCTACAGTACGTCTGCTTCACCTTCACACTGGTTAGATGCTCCAGGTTCGCTTCTGCTGAGGTCTAAGATTCATCTAATAATAAACTCTATAAAGGCAGGGAGCTAAACATACTGAACACAAAACAATCGATGCAAATAAGAGAAAGGTTTTGTCTGTACATTGGGTCAGAACTCGCCCTTTCAGTGAGACCAGAAACCAGTGTTTATCTTACTTATCGTCACTACCGCTTTATCCTGTGTACAGGGTCGCGGGGGGGGGGGGGGGGGTTTTGGAGCCTATCCTAAGATAAGCGTTCCTTTATTAAACAATTACATTTTTTATAATATTCCCTATCGACATACTATAAGCACAGCGGGTTTTGCCTAGTATTTTTACTGTAGTGTCATTTTATTTCATTTTCTTTCTTTATTTGTAGATTTTATGAAATGAAAATGGAAATGATGAGCTGCTTGGTGGTGTAGTGGTTAGCACCGTCACCTCGCACCTTCAGGTTAGAGGGTTTGAATCTTACCTTTGCTCTGTGTGTGTGTTGATTGTCAAGCTGATTAGCCTGTCGTGTATGACTGGGGGTGTGTCTGTGCCCTGTGATGGGGTGTCCTGCACCTTGAGGTCCAGCCAGGACCTTAGACAGGATAAGCCGCATAGACAATGAATATAAAACAATATATAAAGCATAATTATCTATTCGTCATTTTTTTCAGTAATTTATTTGATCAGTAAGACAATATGTTGATTCTTCATCGTCAGTTGAACAGAAGCCCTGGTGCGAGCAGACGTGATGAAGGTGCAGTACAAGACGGATGACGTGTGAAAGCTTTAATAAGGTTGAGCTGGAACAGCACACGCCAGTGGAGCAGAGACACACAAGAAACAAGGTTTTATTTCAAGTTTTCAAAATAACGTCTTATAACAAACACATGTATCATTTTCAAAGCTTTACAAATACTTTGACTCTTCAAACCTTGTGCACACACTTGCGGACACTCAACAACCCTGGGTTCCTCTAAGCAGCTCTGTGAGATTCTGAAAATGAAAGTTATTGATGCCTGCAATGCTGGAGAAGCTACAAGAAGATAGAAAAGCGTCGTCAGCCTGCAGTTTCCACAGCGAGAAATGTAATTAAGAGATGCAGTTCAGGGGAACTGTGGAGGTCAAGATGAGATCTGGAAGACCAAGAAAACTCTGGGAGAGAACTGCTCGTACGCTGGTCAGAAAGACAAATCAAAACCCACATTTGATTTAAAAAAACCTGCAGGAAGATTCAGCAGACTCAGGAGTGGTGGTGCACCGTTCCACAAGACCTTCATGGAAGAGGCAGCAGAAGAAAACCTCACCTGCGTCTCCATCATAAAATCCAACGTCAGGAGTATGTAACAGAACATCTACAGAAGCCTGATGTGTTTTGGAAACAAGTGCTGTGGACTGATGAAGTTAAAATCGAACTCTTTGGCCACAATCAGCAAAGGCATGTTTGGAGAAATAAAGGAGCAGCATTTCATGATAAGACCACCTGGACAACTATTAATCATTGGGGAGGATCTATCATGCTTTGGGGTCGTGTTGCAGCCAGTGGCACAGGAAACATTGCACGGGTGGAGAGAAGAATGGATTCCACTAAATACCAGCAAATTCTGGAAGCAAACATCACATCATCTGTAGAAAAGCAGAATCTGAAAAGAGGAGCTTCTACAACAGGACAATGATCCTAAACACACCTCGAAATCCACTATGAAATACCTCAAGCTGAAGGTTTTGGAACGGCCACCACAGTCCCCTGATTAAACATCATTGAACATTTGTGGGTAGATCTTAAACGAGCTGTGCAGGCAAGACGACCAAAGAATATTACAGAACTAGAAGCCTTTTGTAAGGAAGAATGGGAGAAAATCCCAAGTACAAGAACTGAACGACTTTTATCTGCTATAAAAAGCGTTTGCACAGTGCCATAATAATGTTTTTATTTTTTATCTTTACTCAATTTATGACATAAAAAATAAGTATGCACAAATGTTTGCTGAAAATATTGTGCATTTTTATTGTCCATTTCCAAGAGAGACTGTGTTAATTATCTTTTCATTTAAAAAAATCAACAAAATCTGTTATTTATCAAGGGGTGCCTAAACTTTTGCATAAGACTGTATGTTAAAATCATCCAAAAAACTGTATTGTTATTTTATTTGTTTAAAGCAGGTACTCTCAATTTTTTTATTTAGCTAGAAACTGGTACTTGCTGCATTTTAGAGATTAAAAGATCCACGTTAGTTGTACAATTATGCAGTGTCGGTAGAAGATTCCTTTTTTGTCCTGCATTAAATTCCTGCATAGTTGCAATCTTTAAAGCCAAGTTGTGTGTAAATGTTTGTTGAAGCCAAAATAAATTAAAGTTTTCCTCCCATTTTTTAAAAACTTTATCTTCATATCCTCCATTTATACAACGCTTCATCTTTTGATAAAATTAATTAAAAGATTTGTTTTATTTTATCTTAATTTATGAGTTGGTGCTCAATTTCATTATTTATTCATTATTTTATAAATGCCAGTAGATAGATTGCTTGTATAAAAGAATTTATGAAAAAATCCATTTGTACCCAGCTTGATAAATGAAGGCCAAATTAAGTGAAAGTCATGAGTGAAATTCCTGCTAGTAAACACTAGGGGATGGAGACGGGATCATTAAAAAAGTGACTAAAAATTTTATTGTGGCATAAAATTTCTATTTAGTTCTGCATATATTAGAGTGAAGGAAGGTAGATAGATAGATAGATAGATAGATAGATAGATAGATAGATAGATAGATAGATAGATAGATAGATAGATAGATAGATAGATAGATAGATAGATAGATAGGTTTGCAAAAGTATTCATGTCCCTTGAACATTTCCACATTTTGTTATTGGGATTTTATGTGAAAGATGTGAAGTGGAAGAAATGGTTTTTAAATATAGTAAATATAGTAAATATAGTCCACCTGTGTGTAATTTAACCTCCAGCTGTTCTGTGACGTTAGTGAACAAACAGAATCATGAAGCCCAAGGAACACAATAGACAGGTCAGGGATAAGGGGTTAAGGTATTAACCAAGGGTTAGGGTCTTAAAATATATCCAAAGCGTTGAAAATCTCATGAAGCACAGTCCACAAATCTTTTACTATTTTATTAACTGTAGTAAAGAAAGAGAAAAGTAAAAAATGTACTTTTTGGTGTGCTTTTTTTTTTTTTTTTTTTAAGTAAGGGTGTGTTAAATTTTGCACTGTCCACAGATGGGTTAATTCATTCAGGTTAATTTGCAAATAAATTTTATCAGATTTTTAAATAAATCCTCCATCAAGAATTTTTATTTCTTATTCCCATCTACATTGCAGAAATGCTCCGTCATTGCATTTAATCGAATCTTACTTATGTTTGAAAAATGTCTCTTTCAGTAGATACAAGAGGTAAAGTTACAATGGCTTCGGGTTGCATGGTTTGGTTTTGGCACTGAAGCTCTTTAAACTTAATGAAAATGGAAAAATGAATAAATGGATAAATGCGCATTAACGGATCAGCGCTCAAAATAAACGGAAGAAAATAAAATGAAAAGAGGACAGCCATCTTAGCTCGATTACTGTTTGAGGCTTGGAGAAAAACACAAAATATAATTACACACCTCATTTATGACTGATTTCCTGTTTCCAAATTGTTGCGGGGAAAAAAGAATAAAGAGATCAAAAAGCAGAGAAAATAAAAACTTAAGAAGAAACAGCAACTTTAGCTTTATGCTATTTATTATCCTTAAAATTGGGCTTGTATGTAAAAGGTGAACTTATGATTGAGAAATAACATCTAGTGCAAAAGATGAAAGAACGTAAACATGTAGCATGTGATTGTGAATTTCAAATATTACTGTATATGTATAAAATATTTAACACAAACTGTTGCATAACTGCAAGATGACCGTACATTCTACATTTATACATCCAAACGCTGCTCAATCCTGGATTCTGATTGGTCAGAAGGTGTTGATTAGTTTTCTGTAACATTTCTGAAATATTAATGTGCTCATTCTAATAAATTATCATTTGTATAGAAACATCTGACGATTACGATGGATGGTGAAGTGTTTTTGTATGGCGATGTTTATTTAACATTTATGGGAGGAGTCTCCAGTGTCAGTGCTAAAGACGTGATGTTAGGGATAAAGCTGTTTACTCTTTTTTTTTACTACGTACGGAAATTTTTTAATTGTTGTCAAATCACTGTGAGGAATAAAAAACATGCTGTTATAGGAAACTAATCAACATTATAATTGTAACAGTAGCTCTTCTTCATCACACCATGCCAGTATTTTATTCCCTACATGTATCACACCTGAGTGTGCAGTTATGGATCAGCCAAGGTGTTCTTGGCAGAAACAAAACAATTTTAATGTTCATGTTTTTTTTTTCATAACCATCATCATTCATCATTCCTGTTTGTTTGAAATTAGAATTAGATATGAAAGTAGCAATGGATCCGATATTGTCTTTTATCCAAAAGCTTTACTTGATGCTAAAATATAATGCCGGTGTACTTGTAGGAAAGGAGACAAAGCTGTATAAACAGGCAGGCTTTTCATAAAACACATACATCTTTAAGTTCCTCTATGGAATGGAAGTTTCCAGTGAAGTTCAGTCGCCTGGCTGGAACCAAAAGTCAGCACACATCTAAGCTTGATAGTGCAGTTTGTCTTCCAATCCTGCAGGGGGACTTCCAGTTCTAGACCTGGAACTCGAACATGTCCGCTTGCTTTTTGGCCAGTTTGGCGACCTCGTCGCGGATGGCCTGGACCAGAGCCGAGGTGGAGAGCGTGATGGGAGTGATCACGTCTACATGTTCGTTGGACAGAGAGAACGGCTGATCCGGTTCCGCCTGAGGATGGGACACCGCCTGGCTGGGGTTCCACGGGAAAGGACTTCCTCGAGGGTAACGCGGGTTCGGGAAAGCTTCTGCGTAACCTGGCAATGGAACCTGAAACAGAAATCTCTGCTTTAGTCATTTTCAATGATTGCACCAGAAATAGTTCCTGGGAAAGGTGCAATTTTTTTGTCTTATTCATTTTATGAAAGAGAAAAAAGAGATGAACCATGTCTATAGCTGCTACAACTTAGGAAATAACATTAAATATGATTTATGTGATGTTAAACATTAAATGTAGCAACAACAAAAAAAAAAACAAAAGCTAAAGTGTATTGTGACCTAGTTTATCACAATCTCAGTACTGCATCGTCACATCACTCAGATTCTTGTCTTATGTTTAACAGGACGTTATATCAGGTAAAGTGTACAAGTAGAATAAATCAAATACAGCAGTTCCTCGGATGTAATCCGTTCCAGAGGCGAGTTCTCAAGGTGAAATTTGTATTGTGAAACGCATTGTCCCATAGGAAACAATGTAAACGCAGATAATCCGTTCCAGCCACCCAAAAATATTACCAGTATTACCCATAATCATAATTTTGCATACAAAAACGTTCAAATCATTTAGAATAGACATGTAAATGAAGTGAAATTTGAAATAAATATACATTAAACCTCACTTAACCTTAATATATGATTCCTCTCGGCACCGGCTGCTTTAAAAACAAACCTGAAAGCGGCTCCCTTTTCTTCTTGCTACCGTCCTTACAAACAGTCTTGGTACACATGGTGCTGTGTCTACACTAAATCTTGGACAAAATGCAAAAACTCGTAAACTCGTAAACTCACTTCACTTGGCTTTACACTGACGCAAACAAGTTTTTTCCCGGGTTTACGGTCGCTCGAATGCCGAAAATGGTTTGTATATGCCGAGGCAAATCGTGCAAAATCTTGGTTCTTAGGGCAAGCCTGGGTGTTCATACGCCGAGGTACCGCTGTACAGGAACACTAGGCTAGGTGTTATTAACATTACACAAGACTACGATTATGAGTCAGGACTCCTCCCTGTGAGACCGTATGGTTATAAAAGAGTCTCGTACAGATTCAGTCCACGGTGAGGACACGTCCTCGGGCTCTGGGGGATACGACATCCACGAGGGACTGTGATAGGACGAAGGAGGCGTGGAGATGAAGTAGCCGGGGTAGCCTGGCCTGCTGGTGGGGATGGCGTACACAGCAGTCATCGGGTTTCCTGTGAGACACATGAGACGACATTTCAGTACGTTTCTGCCACTCAGGGTTGCTAACCGCTCTAGAGAAGCTGTAGTAACGCTGTTCAACACATGAGACGAAAATAACCGAAGAATATCACATTGTTTAAATCCCATGACTTTGTTTTATTAGTTCTGGTTACTTGATTTGAATTGCTGAACATATTAAGTACTTATTGTCTTCTACAGAATAAGAGAATGATGGAATTGGCAGATGTAAAAAAAATAAAGGAGAATTTTCTATCTTCCTCTATCTAGCATTTATTTGTTTTTTGTTTATTTGTTTGTTTGTTTTTTCATTTCGCACTTTGATTCCACTTCCTCATTTAGGAGTGACTTCAACAGCACAAAGACTAGCGTAGATAATAGCACTGTAGTAAATCTATTACACAGTAAAAACCTTAGCATTCCTACACACACACACACACACACACACACACACACACACACACACACACACACACACACACACCTGAGTGGTTGGGTACAGGCTCAGTGGTGACAGGTGGGAGTGGCGGCCTGCTGACTGGCACATACGTGCTGCTGTCCTGCTGACTCTGCTGCATGTCTGGCACCGGCGATTCAGAGCTGTGAGCTTTTGGGCCGAGATCCGAGGGAGACCTGAAGATGATTGTAACGTGCATTAACTGGAAAAGGCCACTAGATGTCAGTGTAGCTATAGAAATCATTTAACATCTACACATGCACACTGACGGTCTGTGTGTTTAGCACTGGACTTGATTCTCACACCTCTGTAAGGAGCTCCTGGGTGCTGGACCTGTTCTGGGAGGAACCGGAGGAGGAGGAGAGTCTGTGACCATCTCCGGGAGCTGAGTGAACCTGAAGGTCTAGACAGTGCAGATACATGATGTTGTGATAATGTAATGGGGAGGCAGAACAGCGAGTCACTTTACACCTGGACATTCACCTGCTCTGTGTCCAGTTTGGATTCTGGTTACATATTAATCACATACAGTTAAACTACGACTCAAGTGGTCACTGCAGAATGAACTAGGAGGGAATTAATCAATGATGTAATGTGTCAAGGTTTTTAATGATGTCATACAATGGGAGGAGCTTTCATTATAAGGACACACTGATGATGATCATGTATTAGGAGATTTTTTTTTGGATGATGCATTGTAAGGGGTTTTGTAATGCAATAGAAGATGGTAATGCATTAGGAGAGGTTTTGTAATGTTGGAATATATATACATAAATTTGTGATGATGTAATGTTTCAGTATGTGTTTTGTGATGATGTAATGCATTAGGGTGGGTATTGTGATGATGTAATTCCATTTGAGGGCTTTTGCGATGATGTAATGTTTTAGTAGGGGTTTTGTGATGAGGTAATGCTTTAGGAGGGGTATTTGTGATGATGTAATGTTTCAGTAGGGGTATTGTGATGATGTAATGTTTCAGTAGGGGTATTGTGATGATGTAATGTTTCAGTTGGGGTATTGTGATGATGTAATGTTTCAGTAGGGGTATTGTGATGATGTAATGCATTAGGGCGGGTTTTGTGATGATGTAATTCCATATGAGGGGTTTTATGATGATGTAATGCATTAGGATGATTATATTTTGTAGGGGTTTTGTAATGATGTAGGGTTTCAGTAGGGTTTTTTGATGATGTAATGCTTTAGGATGGTTTTGTAGGTGTTTTATTATGATGCAATGGTTCAGTAGGGGTTTTGTGATAATGTAATGCATCAGGATGGATTTTTCCGTTTAGGTGATACATTAGGAGGGGTTTTGTTTATGATTTAATGGACAGAAGTTAATGTAAACAGGTTACTTTGACCTGAAAGGCCTTTGATATTTGGGGAAGTAGCTTGTGTGTGCGGTTTAAAAGCTCACCGGTTTGCCCAGGCTGCACTGATAGAGGTCATGGCCATAGGCTGGTACCCACTGCAGTCCTCGTTGGGCGTGGTTCATGGTGTCAGGTGCGCTTGTTGCCTCCTCGGGGTAGGGAATCGAAGGCCCGGGGCTGTAAGGGCTGATCGCTTGGTGCTGCTGGTGGTAGGGGTTCCTTCTGCTGGAGGAGGTGTGACCTGCAGAAGCCAGGCTGAAGGCTTCCTCTAACAGCAGGTGCATCTGCTGACGCACCTCATCTATAGAGGGCTGTGAACTCAGTGTGGACGTTTCAGACTGACCTTTGACCTGCTTCCCATAGCCGAACTGACGACGAGCAGCCAAACTATCCACATTGGTTTCCTCAATGATCTCGGGCTCCGTCTGACAAATGAACAACATGAAGACAACATGAACAGATTCAGCCAGAAGGCAATACATGACGCCACCAGCACCCGTACAAAACAAGCTATAGATGTTTTAGCTAAAGTGGACATTGATATTCTCCTAGGATAGTAATCAAAGCCTGTGACTGACCCTCGTAAATGGGGTTTAGAGACAAACATCAGGCACACATGACTGGACTGACAATATCAACACTACAGCATTAATCCATGTGGGCTTTTTTTTTTTTTTCATTCTTGTTGTTGCAAACTTTTCAAATTAACCAAAATGATCCAATTTAATTTACGACTTAACAGCAAGTAAAAGCATGAAACCCTGTATCGATGCATTTAATTAGTCCAAGGTTTCACCATCTTTGCGCATTTATACCCTGAAGCCCCCAGGACTTTCATATTACTGTACATGCTTTCCATAAATAATCTCTCTGTGTTCTAAATAGCATGCGTTAGAGAACACACACTGAGCCGCTGTTTGAGATCTGTGCATTTTGCTGCTGCTGCTTTGAGCACTGAGAGAGCCGCGGTTATTTATCACTTGCCTCAGCTCCGCCTTCTCTGATTAATAGCCGGGGCTGCGCTCGTAAACGCTGAGTTAGTGCAGTAATGAAAAACGAAGCCCATCTGCAGTCTACTGCAGGTGTGTGTGTGTGTGTGTGTGTGTGTGTGTGTGTGTGTGTGTGTGTGTGTGTGTGTGTGTGTGTGTGTGAAATCTCTCTCTGCCTCAGTCCACCATCTTTCCTCCTTCCTTCCCTCCATCTTTCTTATGTCACAGGAAACCGTAGTACCGCACGCCAGCGCTCGTAAATCGCTTTGCGCTTGACTCGGGGTTCTGCAGTAATCTCAGATGGATTCTCTCACTCTGATCAGGACATCACGCTGCAACTGTAACTGGTTTACTAGATATTGCACCAGTGGCAAAAAGATTACAGGGTGATGAGATTCCTGTTGCAAAAGCCAGTCGTTTTTATTAAGGGCTGAATTAAAGCGGAGGTTGAGTGATATTAAGTTTTCGATGTTTAATAATGAATGAAATACGGCTAGTTTGAGAGCTACCAAATCCCTCAGTTATAAAACACATTCTGCTCTCAGGCAAGCCAATCTAAATACACTAATGTGCTCTATGTACCTCTGTGGTCACGTGGAAGGACGAATGATGGTTCTCTTGGAAATATTCCCTGGATTGCATCAGATAAACTGTGTAATGTAAAATTCGTTGGAGGAAACCAGAGGACCTGGAGGGAACCTACCATAAACTGGGAGACACCATGTACACAGACTGTGGGTGAGATTTGAACCCTCGCCGGAGGTGCGAGGTGACGGTGCATTAAGCATTAAAATCCATCCAAGTGCACCGTTGCTCTTTCGCCTGCCTGTAGCTTGGACGACTATGGTGTGAGGACACTCAGCTTGCCTGCTGAGATTGGTGTGGCTTCTTTAGGCTCTCATTAGACAGTTCCCCAAAAAGGGTTTTTTTTTTTAAAGTCATTTTTATCTAACAAATGTCACCTTGTCAAAACAGATTATGTTCATAGAGATTTGTTTGTTTACGTCTTTTCCATTGTCCCATTGAACACACACTAAAATTCCTCCTCTACTACATGAAATCTTACCATCAGAGCTGTAGAATGATGACCTCATACTTTCCCTCCCTTCTCTCACTTAAACGCCAGTACAGCAGCTCGAAAAAAAAAAAAAAAAAAGTGTCCAGGAGACAGGTGCACTACAGATCAGCATGACTCACGTCGTAGCCGCTGTTGCGGATGCCTTTCCTAGGCCGTTCTCTCATCACCAGCAGGTCCATCTCGGTTCCTCCGGGACTCGGGCTGTTTAACGATTGTCTGCTCCGATACGCTGAATATTTCACCTCAGAGTGTCTGCAATTCACACACACACACACACACACACACACACACACACACATTGTAATCATATTGTTCTCATCCAAGACTGAATGTGATTAGATGGAAATTATAACTAGGCTGTACATTGCTTCAGGATACATGTAAGGAGTCTCTAGTGTCAGTAGCATGTCAGATGTCAACCTGCAACATTTCCAACAAGACTTTGTTTTTGGTGCTTTTTCAGGAGCATCTTTGTTTAGAGATTTTCCTCAACATCTAATAAGAAGATTTATTCATCACACATACATTACATTATTGGTATTTTGGTCTGGAAACCCACTAAGTACTGGGAGAACTTGCAAACTCCATGCACACAGACATACTGACGTACACCCTGCCACCAAACGTTACATTAAATATTTTTTCACATATTCCAGCTTGTCAGGAAGCTATGGTCAGACATGATACAGAGCGCTGGAGCAGAGACGGGTAAGGGCTTTGCTTAGGGGCCCAAAAATGGCAACTTGGTGGTCCTGGGCCTTAAACCCTGGACCTTCTGTTCAGTAACCCAGTGTTTTAACTGTTAGGCCACCACTGCCCCAAATATAAGTATAAATATATATAAAGTACAGCATTTATTTATTAATTCATCTTCTATACCACTTACCCTGTGCATGGTCATGGGGGGCTTGGAGCATATCCCAGGATGCTTTGGGCACGAGGTGGGGTACTACTACGGGCAATTTGGGAACGGCAATTAAACTAATCTGCATGTCTTTGGGGCGGCTGTCGCCTTGCACCTCCAGGGTCCGGGTTCGATTCCCGACCAGGCTCGATTCCCGTCTCTGTGAGCATGGAGTTTGCATGTTCTCCCCGTGCTTGGTGGGTTCTCTCCGGGTTAATTGGCATTTCCAAATTGCCCGTAGTGTGTGTGTGTGAGTGTGTATGTGCCCTGCGATGGACTGGCACCCTGTCCAGGGTGTACCCCGTCTCGTGGGATAGGCTCCAGGCCTCCCGTGACCCTGAAAACAGGATTAAGCGGTACAGACGATGAGTGAGTGAGTGAGTGAGTGAGTGAGTGAGTGAGTGAGTGCATGTCTTTGGATTGTTGGAGGAAGACGGGTACTCAGAGGAAACCCGCCATTTATG
>JAAGKR010007847.1:0-34352 GCA_011419295.1 Clarias macrocephalus | reverse complement strand
GTTGCCCATTACTGTGTGTGTGTGTGTGTGTGTGTGTGTGTGTGTGTGTGTGTGTGTGTGTGTGTGAATGAGAGCCTGCACGCACAGATGAAGAGATTACAGCAGTCTAATGATGGAGAGAAGGATAGAGGGATGTCGAGCATTCAGTGTCTTCGCTCTGTCTCTCCTCCGCTTTGGCTGTAAATGAGAGGCATTGAGAAGCAGATGGAGGCCTCTGGCTGAGTGAAAAGCCGATGCAGATCTGTAACGCCTCTGCGTGCAGCTCGGCAGCACAATGAAGCCACAGATTTCAAAGAAACGCTGAGATTTGAAGGTTTCGCTTCTGCTCCGCATCGCCGTGGACTGAAGTGGACTTTGGCATAGAGAGCGAATCGGCAGCTGAGCCGGGATGGAAGCTCTCCATAATCGAATATCTTAGACTGTAATTTAATATTAAATCTGAATCACTGGGTCACATGATTTTTATTTCTTAAAGAGAGAAAGAATGAACTAGCTGTCTGTAAAGCTAATCTTGTTAGGACAAAGACCGAGCATGACATCACCATGAAGGGATTTTATTTTACGTTTACATGGTTAAAGCTATTAGGCAAAATCCTCTTCAAACTCTTCAAACCTGCATGGCACCTCGCTTGGGATAAAAGCAGAAAGTGATGAACAAAAGATAATAATGTACTTGTACGTAGCGCTCGGTTGGTGGAGCTCTGTTAGTGAATCCGTAACACAGTAACATCTAAACCAGGAAGTGCCTTTAAACTAGAAAAACTCGTCTAGGATTTACTGCTAAAAAGCAACGCTAAAGCTACAGTATATACAGACAAATGTAGAAGTGTTGTGTTGTGCAGGTGGAGCGTAACCTGAAACTTAACCGTCTAATGCGTGACCCTCTCACACACTCTCTGTAACGAGATTAAATGGACATCTTAAAGGTGGACCTGATATGCAAAGTTCACTTTAATACACTTCCTGCCTTTTTGCCCAACAAGTGTAAACAAGACATTTAAACAAGACGTTCACGATTTGAGGTAATCAGTTACATCAAATCTTTGAAGTAATGCTGTTTCCAATTTTAAGTAAACACAACTATCAGTTTTTGAGTTTCATATTCATGCGTATTAATCGTTCTTGACTTGCATTACTGAGTCGCCTCCCTCGTACTATTTAATATAAATTATAATCATTTTTAGTTGTTGCAAATCAAATAAATTGCTGTTGGGCTTCCGGCTGTTCCCGGCGGTGGGTCGCAACAGCAGACGATCCGGTCCGCACACAAGCCCGGCACTGGTTTTACACCAGACGCCCTGTGACGACTCTCACATTATATCTGGGCTTGGCACAGACACGTCATCCAGCTGTTGGGAATCAAACCAGTGGACAGTGGACCATTATGACCTCATATTAAGGTTGTTTTTTTAAAGGAGAATTTTGCATGGACCCTCCGGCAGCGTGTCGTCGCCCAGCTTTAGAGTCTATGAAGACCAAGAGAAGTCTGTAGACCACTAAAGATAAGTCACATCAAACTTTTTTTTTTTTGTTGTGTGTGTGTGTGTGTGTGTGTGTGTGTGTGTGTGTGTGTGTGTGTGTGTGTGTGTGTGTGTGTATCTTTTCACTAAGAGTGTGTAAATGCTTGTAATTTGGTTCTCTGCTTCAGACTAATACATTAGTTGAGGTTCACTAGTGTGAGGTGCAAAAGTTTATAAAATCTAACGTTCTAGACTGAAAACAGTAAAAGCGCGGCTCCAGATGCTGAACAAAACGTTCACTAGTGCTCCGATTGCTATTATTTTGTGATTAGCTTTTACACAGACGGAAGACCCTCTCTAATAATAAATAAATAAATAAATAAATAATAATAAAAGCCCCGCAGTGATCTTGAATCGCTTGACTCTGCCTGTCTGTCTGTACCACACATGATAGTACAGCAGGGCTGCGCTCAAAAACATCTGACATTTCATTAAACTGTTAAACTGATGAACTGTCATCCACTCTCGAGTGTGTCGCCAGCGCTCTCATTATTAACCGCAGCGCTGCTGTTACAGTCTCTCCTCCTGTCCAAGTCCGCGGATTCTCATTACATACAACATTTAATTTGTCAGGTGTTCAATTTATTAATGCTATTTAAAGGTATTTAATTTTTTCCTTTTTTTTTATCTCGACAGCCTCAGAAACCCATCCAGTGCCCTTAGCTTGGTCTTTTCCTCACTCGCTGTGTGTCCAAACACTACTTCCTCCACATCGGATGTCACAGATACGGAGCGCAGCAGTGAAAGTTCTCAGCTACGGTCAGCATTACCGGATATTGCAGGCTTGATCCTTTACCTGCCCTTGGTTCGTTTAGAAGTGGACCGAGACCCGGTTTTTCAAACGGTCACCTTGACTGCGGCTCAGGGGGCAGCGTTCGCTCGTGTGAACACAGAGATGTTAAAATCTAGTAGGTCCTGTTTAATATTTGTCACATTTCCTCTTTTTGCATTAACCGATGCCCCGTGTTCATGTTTTATTTTTTATTCAACTTTTTCCCATTTTCTCCCTAATTCAGTCACAGCCAATTCCTGCCTGTCTGTCTTTTAGGCCACTTAAGGCGTCAGCTACGACTATCACACGCTTCCTCTGAGACACGTAACGCCGGACAACTGCATCTTTTCAAACCGCTGCTCACACAACATTGAGGACAGCGTAACACACTCGCTATCTGCCCCGTCCGCTTGACGCCCATGACTGGTTAGTGTCGCTACGATTGATGTGAGAGTGCGGTGCGGGTATGCCACCCCTTCCCCTGAGAGAGAGAACACACGCAACCTGCATCACCTGGGAGTCACGTGATCTCAGGATGAAGGGGCGAAGGAAAACTTGCTTTGAACTTTGCTTTATTCTCTAGTCTGGTTTCCACTCCATCCTGTCCATGGTTTGTTTCCTGATTGTGTTCAGCTGTTCCGTGTTAGCTCCTGATTAATACACCACATGTGTCAGAGACACGGCCTGTGAACCAGATCCACTCAGCAGCCTCAGTTCACTTCAACAAACGTCTATGACTGCTCAACATTTCCAGCAATTGAATGCGCTATATGGCGTACGTGTGCACGCTCAGGTCTCCCAGTGCTGAAAGGCTCTAATCACTTGATGTAAGTCACACAACTTCTAAAAACAATTTAAAAAAATATATATATAAAAAAAACATACATCATGTGCAGGTGATAAAGTCGGCCACTAAGTCACTGTAGGAAAACCATGTTGTGCATCATAATCTATTAGAAAACCAGATTTTTGGGGTAAACCCCAGCAGGCCAATTGTTACTTCCCTAGACAGAGTCAGCTCATTTCTTTTTCCCCACATAAACCTCATAATCTAACTCTAGAGACAAATTGATAACACTATAAATGTATACATTGTTTACATTTTACGTTCATATCCAGAATCTGTAAATTTGCTTTGTGACAACCGTAAAAATGCATTTAATATATAAATGCACCAAATACAGTATATGTGAGGGAAGATCAAGTCAAACCAGGACTTTTGATTGTGCAGATTAACAGTTTTGAGAGTAAAAACTCCCTTTATTTCTTTATATAATCCCCTGCTGCTATACTAATGCACTCAAGATAGAACGCACGGCAGATCCATTACTGAACTGAGTCTGCAGTCTGAAAACACTGGCCTCCCAGGAACTCCTTTAATACCCAAAGCATGTGGAAACATCTTGGAGCGAGGTCAGGACTGTACGGGGTGTGTGGCAATAACTCCCAGTCGAGTTCCTGTAATGTGCACGTGGTGTTGGTGAATGATTGTGTGCACAGTTCACACTGACAGATGCGTCTCTCTTCTGCAAGTTGGCAAAATTGATTTTCAAGGATCAGACGTTTCACTCGCTGAATGTTCAAGCCAAGTTACCAGCAAACAATATCATACAACATACTGTAGGGAGAAGACAAAGAAAGTCAGAGCAGAAAAGTGGGGACTTCAGTAGCATTTACAAATAGTGCCTCATTGTTACTCCAGAGGTTCTCAGTCTGGAGAAGTTGGGCTAACATACACATTCAATGAAAAAAAAAAAAGGTTCATGATGAACCTCCTTAGATCCAGACTCTGATTTGGGCCTCCCATCATGATTTCTTTCCTTATGTTAATTAGCACCTGATAACTGTCCAAACTAATCCATGACAAACGGACAGAAGCTTGGCACAACCGCGATACTCAATAGTCCTCATATTCAATTCAATTCAATTTTATATGTGTAGCGCTTTTAACAATTGACATTGTCGCAAAGCAGCTTTACACAATCAAAAGAAATATGAGGATCTCACAAGAATATGCACACGTCTGATGTCGTCATTTGAGGAGAATGTGGTCTCAAAGGGGTTAAAACTGCATTATTGATATTGATATTTTTTCTGCTTTGGAAAGATTGAGTATACAGTACATTAGAGGATGTATCATCATCGTGCTTTGGCAAGAACATTGGCAAATCCAGCAAAAACTGTATGTTCAAAATCAAAAACAAAAAATTCACAGCATTCACATTGGATCTGTGAAGCAGAAAAGACTTGCTAATATATTCCACATGAATAAATACCACACCAACACCCACAGACCACAACACCCCCCAGTGAAGAATGTCATTCATTCACACCAATCTTCCCATGATGCACTTGTTCCACTGCTTCAATCCAACCCAGTTTAACTAAGCGTCTGACAATGCCTGGCAGGAACGCTCCAGTCCTTTGAGTCATGCAGTCATAGAGTGGGGCAGTTTGATCAACACCCAGTGGTGTATCATGAGCTTCGACATCATTCAGTGTCTGTTCTCATGGATAAGATTCATAATGCAGGGAAATCCCTAAAATTTAGATCTGTTTAATTTCTTTTTATTTCTTATTTTCTTTTCAGATGATTGTTTTCACTGGCGTCAAGTATGAATATAGTTAACTGACCACAGGGGCGCTGTAACCAATCAGAAATGAGCATGTCCATGATGTTCAATAAGGACCTAATGTTTCTATATTCAGTTGATTTCCTTGTATTTTTGTACATTAGGGTCAATAAAATTATTCCCTTTAATGAAGATAACATCAAATTAACTTGTTTCAAGTGTGAAAATTGAGATTCGAAAAAAAAACATTGCTAATATGAGATTGTGGAAGGAGGCGGGTATTCCAGGGAATCGGTTAATATCAGACGGTTTGAAACACCTACCAAACTGTCAGTCATTAAATATTTACTCTAATCAGCCACAACATCAAGAGTTAAAGGCCTTAATCAAGTGCCCAACGATGGCAACCTTGTAGAGCTTAAATCAGTGTCTCAACCATCTGAACTCCCACTGCCCTAAAATTCAATTCAATTCAATTGTATTTGTATAGCGTATAGCTTTAACAATTGTCATTGTTGCAAAGCAGCTTTACACAATCAAAAGAATTATTAAAGTTTGTGTGAAATGTGAATGTGTATGAATCAAAATGATGAGATTGT
The DNA here is from genome assembly GCA_011419295.1 of Clarias macrocephalus. Lineage (NCBI taxonomy): Eukaryota > Metazoa > Chordata > Actinopteri > Siluriformes > Clariidae > Clarias > Clarias macrocephalus. The sequence continues at coordinate 28,888 of JAAGKR010007847.1, read as the reverse complement.
CCCTGATGAGCAAGCCAAGGGTGACAGCGACAGTGGGAAGGAACATCTCCCTCAGATTGAGAGGAACCAGACTCAGCAGGGAACCCATCCTCATTTGGGTGATAACGGATAGCAGGGATTGATCTTCACTCATGCTGTGTGTTTAAAAAAAAACTTGGTTAGAGATACCACGAAGTAGGTGGCAGTGCCTTAACCTACGGTATATGTGTTGCTGGCCAATAGAACCTCTTCCATCCTTGTCAAGGGGACTGCTAATGTTTCATACAACTCTCCTTATATACCAGTAAACTGATGACTGGATCATGGGAACGAAAGGCTCATATATGTCTGTGGAGTCCACCATGTCCCGTCCGATCCCACAGAAAAGCTACTGCAGCACAATTTGTTGAAGTCAATGCCGACTGTGATAGAAAGGTTGCAGAACACCCAATGCATCTCAGCTTATGGGGGACAGCAAGGTTGTTGTTCAGGCCTCAAAACCTACCAGATCCCAACCCACAGGACGCACTGGACAAACAAGTCCGATCCATGGAGGCCCCACCCTGCACCCAAAGGATTCAGTGCTAATATCCTGGTGCCAGACACCACAGCACACACCAGGGGTCTTGTGGAGGCACACCCCAAGGGGCCAGAGCCACTCCAGTGGGACAAGGGGAACCTACACAATCCTGGGCTTAATATTTTATGGTTAAATGTTATCACTGATTGTGTGTATATGTTGATTGAAAAAAAGAACTTTTCTGCATATGTTTGAGGGGGTACGCTGATGGGACAGTGCGGAGTTAGAGTTAGTGAGGTGCTTGTAGAACCTCACTGAGAGGAGCATCACACTAGGATTCTGTTGAAACACTGTACATGGAGACCTACTGAATTCTCAACATGTAGTCTTGTAGATTGTAATCCCTTTTGGGAAAGTGTTACCATGGACAGTTAATTAGTTGTATCCAAAGTTGTATCTAGAATAAGAGTGGGTGGAATACCCTCACTCCTGTCCTAGCCAGTCGTGTATTTGTACCCTTAAGCAGGTGGTTAGCAAAAAGGGGGTTATGCTGCCCCCTGATGCTGTGGGGTGGGAAGTGGATATGACTCATTTAGGGAAAAAAAAAAAATCAGACAAAAAATGTATTTGTTTATACGAATGAAGCTTCATCTAATGAAATCTGCCTACGCATGCGTTTGTTTTATAAAGTAAGGACTTTGAATCCTAATCTAGAGTTTGGATAAAAAGACACACTCCAGAGAAAGGATATTGCAGAACAGTTTTCAGCATTCCAGGAAACTCCCGTGTAATAATGATGAAATCTATGAACTAAAATGAACAGCAATAAAGAGTGAAACAAAGATCCCTTCATCACGCTCAGATTCGAGGTGGTTATCTTCAGACTGCTCAGCCCTGATTCCCATTAATATTCCCAAACCACAGCAAATTCCTGCTCATTATGATTTTCACCAGCCTTTTGTCATCCGTCATCCTTTCCTCATAGCCACCCCTCACTCCTTCTACCTCAAAAGACCCTTCCAGTGTTCCTGCCCACTCTGCGGACGACCTCATGGCTCAGTCGCAGGACTCGGTCGCAGCCACCAACGCGTGAGTAAAGCGGTGACGAGGTCAGTATAACTCCAATGAATTCTACAGCGATGGGAAAAAAGCGAGACATTCAGCAGAAAGGTCAACACACAGTCACGTTCACAGAGACAGCGACTCGATCGGGACTGAAACAAAGCCGGCTTTTGAGTCGCCAGCGTCCTGGAGCACATCCAAGCTGATTGAAGCAAATTCATACTGTTCCTCTCTGGCCTTTTCAGTAAATACAATTACAGAATGAAAGATCGTGCCAGATTCTTTATCTCTTCAACTCTGTTATGCTACAGTAGATTATACAAGATCTCATCTATCCCTTCTTCTTCCTTACTATTTCCGTCATTCCTCCGTTCCTTCATGTATTCACTTTACTTTCCTTCCTCCCTTTATTGCTTCTTTTATTTTCACCTTCCTTTCTTCTTTCCTTTGCTTTTTACTTTAAATTGCCCCCCCCTTCCTTTAAACTTACTTTGTTCATTCTTGGGTTCCTTCCTTCCTTTCATTTTACTGTCCTTTCATGCTTGATTTAAATTTTAATTAAACATATTTAAATTTTATCTTCCTTTTTTCTTTCTCAGCTCCTTTTACCCTTTAACCCATTTGTCCTTTCTTCCTTTTACCTTCCTCAATTACTTCTGTACATGTTCCTTAATGTTTCATACCAGCCTTCCTTCCTCACAATTTTTTCGTTTGTTTGTTTAATAGAGTTGTGTCATCATTTAAATTGTATTATTAATTAATTAATTTATTTATTTATATGCATTACCTACATGGAATTTGTCTAAATCATTTAAAAAACCTAAGTAATTAATATGTATTTTTCTGTTAAATGTAAACAGTAAACAGTGTCCACCACCATCCATGAAGTGAAGGTAATGTCCTGAAGAACCTTAGGCCTTTTTCACATTTGGAACGATTAATTCGTACCGTACCCAGGAATGATTCCCCCCGACCAGCGTTCACATTACTGTATGTTTGCTCTCCGTCCTCAGGGACACTTGTGTATTTACACTTTTTGCAGTATGCACGACTTGATTTGTGAGTTGCCATGAAACACGAATAGAAGAGGAGAACAAGGAAGTTATTTTTGTGCTATGCCTGATATTATTGATATCTTATATATATATATATAAAAAAATTGTCAAGAACTACGCTCTCTTGTGCCCTCCTATTGTATCAGCTATGGCTTTGTAGTTCGGAGGATGGGATTGGTGGGATTGGGATCTGATGACATCTCATCTGCACTTCCGTGTTCAGGTACGATGGCTTCCATATCTGATTTGCATTGTGCCCAAGTACGCTGTACTGTACCCAATACCACCTGTTCAAGGTCGTTTTCATATTAGGGCCCCTAATCGTTTATGAGAACACTTAACCCCAAAGTCTGGTCCATTTAGATCACACATGAACTAATACTATGGAAACTATAACAGACTATATCAGGCCATAATTCTGTAACATGATGACAAGCAGCATCACTGTACAAACATAAGTGGTAAATGGATTTATTAATAAGAGATGTGGTTAAGTGTGCTGCTGCAGCAATATTCAACAAATAGCAGGAACTCCTATTTAAACACACACCTGTAATTATAAAGAGCTCTAGCACAGCTGTCGAGTTAATGTCCGTATCTCAGCACTGAAGGACGAGGGGATGGCACGCTGCAGGAGTCTAAACCCAAATGAAGGAATGTCCTGTAATGTGTCCTTATAAGGAACATCCCCAGTGGTTATCAGCAGCAAAGTACACAAACACACACACACACACGCACGCACACATACACAGAAAATGGAAAATAGCTCACGGACACAAGAAAACTTCCAGCCGTTGTCAGTTATATGGGAAAAGTAGGAGTAATTGCTTATGGCTCCCAGTAGAGATCATTATCTAGCCAAAAATCTGGTGTGTACTGGAGAGGGGAGAGCGATGCTCAGAGCAGGAACATTTCTCCATTTTCTCACCATATCAGAAACACACCAGAATGGCTTAGAGCCTGAGCCGTCTGGACTCGGGTTCTGGGGTCTAGACTTAGCGTAAATGACACGGGTCTATAGAAAAGGCTTGACAAGGCCGGCGCCCTGTCTGACGTCTGGCACTGGAAGTGGATCAGATCGTATCTGCTAACATGCTAATCAGAGCAGGATTTCCCCTAAAACATACACAAGGACAATGACATCATCATCATCGTCATCATCAACAACAACTAGAACAACAGAGTAACAGAGGAATAATAAGATTGTTTTTTTACTCCTGGGTTGGTTTCAGGGTTTAGGTTTTATTCTCCATTATTTTGTTTTAGAATTAAAGTTATTGAAATATTCATTTGATTTCCTCTGTTAGCACATCGCATTCTTTGGGGTTGACACGTTCAATTTCTTTACCCGTCTTTTTTATTTCACTACTTCCTTTTGCTTTCTTTGCTTCCTTTCTTCCTTCTTCCTTTGTATACCTTCCATCCTTATTTCATTTTTTCTTTACCTTTCTTTTCAATCCATCTGTGTACATATCCATACTTCTGTTTCTCTTCCATTATCCTTGTCGTATACATTCATTAATTCTTTCCTTCCTTATCCTTATATACCGTCCTTGCTTACTCCCAGCTTTCCCTTTACTTTCATTCCGTCCTTCTTTTAACTTCAGTTTTCTTCTTTCTTTCCCTCCTTTTGTATACCTTTCTTCATTTCTTCCTTCCTTGGATCTGCCTGTTTTCATTTTACCTTTCCTTACTTTTTTTTAATCCTTTTTCTTTTATCTTCCATTGTCCTTTCTTTCTCCCTTCATTGTTCCTGTACCTGACTTTCCTTCGTCCTTCCTTCCATCCTTTCTTCCTTAAACATACCGTTCTTCCTTTTACCTACCATCTTTACTTTTATCTTTTATTTATCCTTTATTTCTGTTATTATAATGTTAATTATTTGCCTGCATCATTAATTAGAATCTCCTTCCTTACTTGATTCAGGTGTCCAGGTGGCTCTGGGCTGGTGTTTAAACCTGACCTGTGACCATCACTAAAATATTAAAGAAGCTGAGAAACTCTTGGAGTGAGCAGGAGTGATTCCGCAACACACTCCTGTAGTGATCAGATGTTACGCAGATGAGCAGAGAGAGAAACAGAGATGAGAGCTGAAAGTAAACGAGTCCCACCCTCAGTGAGGTAACTAACAAACCGTCCATAAAGCTCAGAGTTACAAGCACCCAGAGACTCATACTGTAAGCACATTCATAACACAGGTATGGCTCATAAAGCTGCGGTCTATTATATTAAAAAAAATAAAAACGACTTCAGCACTCACACGTGAAAGGCGCTGATCAGCTTTATGATACGAGGGAATTCAGTCAGGCTAAAAACACTTGATCTATTAATCAGAGTCAGCAGCTCTGAAGTCCTGCATGCTTCATAATAATCTGTATGGTGCACGACAGGGGATAGAGAGACACGTCCGTTGAAGCATGAGAGCACAGAATAGAACCAACTTCCTCTAATAAGCCCTAATGATCACGATGAAGGATCCTAGTAAAAGAAAAACGAGTCTGCTCCGGATCAGACGGAGACCACAAGCGATGGGAAAACTCAAATTATAGCATCTCGCCCACTGTTCACACACACGGTGTTTATGGGACAGAGTCATTATATAATTAGTAAAAAAAATTTAAAAAGAAGAAGAGTCACATGTTCACTGAGAAATATTATGAGCAAAAATGTTATAAATGCTATAAAATCCTGTGGAGCGAGTAACAATGACACAGTGAGTGTAAAAGGAAGAAATGTGAAGCCTTATGGGTAATTTTTTTTTAAATCAATGAATCTAATGAAAGGGCGGCAAAGTGGTTTAGTGGTTAGCACTGTCGCCTTGTACCTCCAGGGTCCGAATTCGATTCCCGGCCAGGTTCGATTACGGTGCTTGGTGGGTTTCCTCCGGGTTCTCTGGTTTCCTCCCACAATCCAAAGACATACAGATTAGGCTAACTGGCGTTCCCAAACTGCCCGTAGTGTGTGAATGAATGTATGTGTATGCCCTACAATGGATTGGCACCCTGTCTAGGGTGTACCCCGCTTTGTGCCCTAAGTCTCCTGGGATAGGCTCCAGGCCCCCGGAAACTCTGTATACAGGATAAAGCAGTATAGACGATGAGTGAGCTAATGAGTGAGTAATCAATATAAGTGATCTGTTAAGTCCCAGGGAACAAGTGGTTTCTATGGAAACAATGATGAATGACTATAACAAGCACATTATATATACTCCGGCGCTACTGTCAACACCGTAAGACCAATGAGAATGTAGAATAATCTTGAGTGTTGATGGATTTGGTGTACTCCCTGTACACTCTCTAAGACGTGATTAATCTGTATTAGCTCTGTAATCATTGTTGCTCCATGCAGAATCCCTCGAGTGTTCTTATCAGCGAGGTCGATCCTTGTTCATGAAATTGAAAACAAAAAACTCACTCATCGTCTATACCGCTTATCCTGTATAGTGTCACAGGGAGCCTGATGCCTATTCCAGGGGGCATGAGGTGGGGTACACCCTGAACGAGGTGCCAGTCCATCGTGGTGCTCACTAATTGCAGTTTGGAAATCTGCATGTCTTTGGACTGTGGAAGGCAACCCACCAAACATGGGGCGAACATGCAAACTCCACATACACAGACCCAAGACAGGACTCGAACCCTTGATCCTGGAGGTGCGTGAAAATACCACTCATCCTTGACATCTGAAATAGACTTCACATCTGAAACGGACTTTCATTTAGCAAAAAAATGAAGAATAAGGAAAGGCAAGAAAAAAATCTACAAAAGGAGGTCGGGCATTTTCATATTTAGCTCCTAAGCTTTGGAATAGCCTTCTGACAGTGTTCGGGGCTCAGACACAGTTTCCCAGTGTAAAAGTAGACTCAACATCTCTTTAATCTGGCATACACGTAACTCATCCCATAACCTCATACTCCAGTACATCTATCCTGAATGGCAGCTACGCTAATTCCTTCCACATGCTATTTATTTCTCTACCCATCCCGAGGCATCTGGAGATTGTGCCAGCTTCAGTAGAAAGAGACCAACCCTGCAAAAACCCTGAGGCATCCAGAGAAGGACCAGCTCCAGCTGGATTCTGCTTCATGAAGGTTTGGAGCTACACATGCTGCTCCTGCGCTCCCAGTGATCCAGACCCCCATCTGCCCTCTGCACCTGCTGACTCATCCCTGTGCTGAACTGGACTTCATGTTAATTTAAATAACTTCTGCTATATTGAACTTTCAGCTGCATAACACACATGATGTTATACAATTTCTGTTATCTGTTATCACCCAGATGAGGATGGGTTCCCTGTTGAGTCTGGTTCCTCTCAAGGTTTCTTCCTATTGCCATCTCAGGGAGTTTTTCCTTGCCACTGTCACCCTTGGCTCGCTCATCAGGGACAATCTCATTATCTAGACACATTTTTCTCACACATACACACTTCCATAATTATATTCCATAATTAATATTGAATTGGTGCAATATTGCATCTATGTTCACTTTTGCAGATCTCGAGGCCGCTTGTGGGTGTGGCCTGTCCGGCATTTTACTTTGTTTCAATGAGAAAAGAAATTAAACCTGGACTAGTTCTAAAAGCAACTAGTTAAACACAACTAAAGTAACATGTTAATTAGCAATGTTAGCTAGCTAATCTAGTGAGTGTATACAGCTAGTAATGTTAGCTAGCTAATCTAGTGAGTGTATACAGCTAGTAATGTTAGCTAGCTAATCTAGTGAGTATATACATCTAGTAATGTTAGCTAGTTAATCTAGTGAGTGTATACAGATAGTAATGTTAGCTAGTTAATCTAGTGAGTGTATACAGATAGTAATGTTAGCTAGCTAATCTAGTGAGTGTATACAGCTAGTAATGTTAGCTAGCTAATCTAGTGAGTATATACATCTAGTAATGTTAGCTAGCTAATCTAGTGAGTGTATACAGCTAGTAATGTTAGCTAGTTAATCTAGTGAGTGTATACAGATAGTAATGTTAGCTAGCTAATCTAGTGAGTGTATACAGCTAGTAATGTTAGCTAGCTAATCTAGTGAGTGTATACAGATAGTAATGTTAGCTAGCTAATCTAGTGAGTGTATACAGCTAGTAATGTTAGCTAGCTAATCTAGTGAGTGTATACAGCTAGTAATGTTAGCTAGCTAATCTAGTGAGTGTATACAGCTAGTAATGTTAGCTAGCTATATACACTCACCAGAGGAGACAATGTTCTCTGTGACTTCTTTACATGTCTTACTTTTCTTGGATATGACAGAATACAATGAAGCCATGGTTAGAATGGAAGCTTTTCTTGCGAACTCAGAACTGATTGCAGGTAGGAAGTAAAGTTCTGATGAGGGAACTGAAGAAATGCAGCAGCAGATTGAACTTTGGAAGCTTTTAAGCCTGTTGTTTGGATTTCTCGCTTGATGACATTGGTTCTAACCTCCACAGACCTCCATTCTGAGACTGTCCTGTCATCTATTATCTATAACATTCAGCCTGGAGTCCATGCCTGGGAACTCAGGGCACTAAGCTGGTTACAAACTGGTGCGGCACGAGAACACACAAATTCAATAGTAGACTACAGAAATAGCGATCAGCTTACTCCAAGGTGAACCACTGAGAGAACATGTAAACTGCACACACAGACCGCAGGTGAGATCCCGAACACCCGACGGTGCGAGGCCACAGTGCTACCACTAAACTACCTGAGCAATTACAGTGAAAATAAACTTTCATTGATGATAGTTTAAACTTGTACTTTAACATAACATGCGTCCACCTTTTGTGCTATTTATGAAACATATGACATCATCATCATCATCATCATCATCATCATACATGCATTATGGATTATCTCCTGATAGCACTTCTTCATCCAGACTTTTAAACCTGAACATCCACATATTCCATCCTTGACTCCTGTGGTGTCACCATCATTTTCCCGAGAACCACAAAACACAAAACATGAAGAGAGCAGAACGCAACAGAACCAGCATCGGAGGAAAGCTAGGAAGCTCTTACCGTGAAGAACGCTCGGAGGAAATACATGACACTGAGCATTCTGAGAGCGCCGTGGGAGAGAGACTCTCTCTCTCTCTCTCTCTCTCTCTCTCTCTCTCTCTCATACATACACACACGCTTGCTCTCTGTGGCTGGCCCCAGGGCCTTGTAGAACCAAAGCCTGTTGCGCTCTCTCTCTCTCTCTCGCGCTCTCTCTCTCTCTCCCTCTCTCTCACACACACACACAGACACACACACACACACATACACAAACCTGTTGCTATTTCGGACTGGCTTAGTGGACCTCTCAGAGGGCAGCCGGCCAAAAGGGAGGAGAGCGAGTTAGTGACAACACCGTCGGTCAAAAAACAACTCTTATCTAATCCTTATCTTACAGACTGGTTAAACTGGTCGTGAACAATGTTTAAGCATTTGATATGACATCATCAGTACCTGATTTGTTTTTTTAGGCATCTCTGATGAGCTGAAGTGCTCTGCAGATTTATTAAATCTAGCATCAGTTGCAGTCGCTCATGGATCAGGGATGTTAAATTTGCAGATTGGAAGAGTGAATCCGGTAACTTCTGAAACTTCTTGCCACATGGCTCATGACATTCAACCCTGAGCTGTAAATAAATAAGCCTCGTACCCTGGGAATCAGTACGAAGGCACTAGCAGTGTTGAGATTTATTTATTCATATTTTTCATAAAAATGCATATGAATGAAATAGAGTTGTTATCTAGCTGATGTAAACATTCCTGCCTGATTTACCTTTCTGTTAATTCCCACGCTCCCATGCATACAGTATATATGTTTATAGATTTCAATCAGGGTTGAATTTCCTGTCGTCGTCCTCCCAGGCCTCTAGGCGTCTGTCCGTGGACTCTTATTTTGACGTTCTTCACTGTTCTGCTTTGATTCTTGCTTTCCCGTTTCAGGTGTTGCTAATTTCATGCGCGTCATCCTCATTACTCAAGCTCCTTGTTTTTGTTTCCCTCCTTATTCAGTTTAATAAAGACACATCTGTGCTTTTGTGCTGCCTCAACCCTCGGGGATCAGCTTGAACATTTCCAAGCATGTAGCATGTACCATACAAACGCTGTAGTATAACATGGGTGAGTCAAAAAATATCCACACTCAAGCTGTAAAATAGATTTTAATGAACTTTTAGAAAAGACATGATCTCCTCGCCCTTCAATATGCTTTGTCCATCTGTCAGCAAGCTTTCCTATTCCCTCATTAAAAAATGAGGCTGAGCTGCGAGCCAGGAATGCACCGCTGTCTTCACTTCTTTATCAGAAGTGAATTTTCGTCCTTGTAAGACCAAGTCGACAGTTTGGGCAGAAATGTGCCCAAGAAGAAACATTGTCATCCGAGTTCGCGATGCCCTTGGATGGCAGTCGTTTGAGTTTAATCGGAAGTTTACTGTAACGAGCACTGTTGATTGTTGAACCTTTTTCCTGATAATATTCCAATAATGGACCTTGAGTATCCCAGAAAACTGTTGATGAATGTTCCAGCTGATGGTCGACTTCTGAACTTTTTCCGCTCCGTTCTCTGCCGTTTACTCTCAGGCTCGTAGTGATGAATCTGTGTCTCGTCACCAGTAATGATTCTCTTTGAGAAACTTTCACCTTCCTCAGAGTCTCCAATTTTTTTTTTTCCCAGATATTCAAACACTTCTGTTGATAATCTTGTGTGAGGTGTTTCAGCACCGCGTACACCCTCAGACCACAAAAGCCCTAAATCACTGCATGCTGCTCTTCTTTGGTGTAAAGCACAAGTGGACCATTCATTTTTGCATTTAGACTGAAGCCTTGAACAGAAAGCGCTGATAAGGCAGAAGCTTTAATATAACCAGAATCCGGATCATTTTTGACTCACCCACAAATTAATAATTTTTTATATATATTTTTTGTCACAGTAAAGAAGCTCCTCAACATATGGAGGGGAAACGGCATCATGAGAGAGTATCGCCTGGTGCATCGCTATCCTGTAATGTCTTCTGAATGTGTGTTGCTGTCGCACCATCACAAAGCTGACGAATCGCATGGCAAAACATCAGGGAACATCTGTACACCCTTTTCCCTCAGTGATTGTATGTCCTGCTCTACTCATCTATTCATTATGGACTATTAATGATTTATATCTCATTCTACAATCACACAGCAGTTGTACTCGGGATTCATTTGAGATTTTATCCAACATATGGAGAAATGGTGAATGTAGAAGAACAGTGGGAATGAGGAGAAATATCACCCTCTGCTGGACAAACAGCATGCAGCTCAATTATCAGCTCAAAGACTTCTATTACCCAAGTACAAGTGTGTTCGTTTAGTAGGAAACCTCTAACACGGTCATTTCCTGTGATATGGTATATCCATCATCTAACCTTTTTCTTTCTTTCTTTCTTTCTTTTTACAGTTCATTTATTCAGTGGTAGGTGTTTCGTCTGCCATGCGAAAGGCCTGGTTTCGATTCCCAGCCCAGTGCTCAAACCCAAGCCACTGGATGCAGTGCCGGTCCCCAGCCTGGATAAAATGTGAGGGTTGTGTCAAGAAGGGCATTTGGTGTAAAACCTGTGCCAAGCTTGTATGTGTGGACTGGATGGTCCTCTGTGGCAACCCCTAGCTGGGAGCAGCCGAAAGACCAACGTTTATGCATCTTTATCCTGTATACCGGGTGGATGGACGCCATTCCTAAAGAGATTAATGTAACGCCGACAAGGGGCCTGGAGCCTATCCCAGGAGACTTCGAGCATGAGGGCGGGGGTACACCCTGGACAGGGTGCCATTACAGAGGATACTCGGACACTCGGACACTACGGGCAATTTGTGGACGCCAGTTAGCCTAATCTGCATGTCTTTGGACTGTGGGAGGAAACTGGAGAACCTTGAGGAAACCCACAGGGAGAACATGCAAACTCCATGCGTAGTACTGAATCCTTTACTTTTCAAATCCTGCTGGATCTGGCTGGGCAAAAGGACATCTGCAGTACTCTGGTGTGACTCGCTCAATCCATGCCTGCTTGATCGCTTCCAGAAGACGTTTTCTTGACTGCTCCTGCCTTCTTCACTATTATTGGGTTTACAGTAGGTCTCGCGGTTCCAGAAGCTCAATACCATTGTCACATAGACAGTTTTCACTAGTTTATCAAGTTCAATTGACCAGCACAACTCTTCAGATAGATTGGCTTGAGCTAATTAGTTTTAGCTAATTAGTTTTGTGCACAGGGAGAACTACAACACATGCCACATGGTGTCTTAATACTTTTGACCTTCACTGCACAAACTTTATTCCTCAGTGAGAGAGACATATTACATATTACATATTACTGACCATGACGTTTTATGATAATTACATACAGTATAATGTAAAGGACATTGTGCATTGTGTTTTTCTGTCCTCCACTGAGCTACAGTACAGTGTTGTCATTAAGCACATTATTACTCATATTTGAAAACAACATCGACATCATCGACACTTTTGATTCTTTGGCTTCTCCGCACGTTTCCTGGTTTAAAGCCGCTTTATCCCTCAGCAGAACAGGATCCCAGCCTGGCACTGACGGCACACATGATCAGAGGTGCAGACAGGCATGAGCGGCACGTCAGCTCTCACAGGACGGCCGCGTCAGCTGAAAACAGAACTTTCGCCAACAAGGTGTTTCCGCTCGTTCCGCCTGTTCAGTCATCGTTCTGGTTATTTTAACACATGATAGGGTTCAGTGAACTCTCGTGAACGCTCCTAACACATAAAGATCATAAAGATGTCTGATAAAGATCCTGTTAGGAGCTGGAGATGTGTTCTGAGCATTATCAGGTTGAGGTCATCTTTATTCCTGGACCGAACGTCCAACATTCTGCTAATCTTTTAGAGATGTTTTGGGAGCACAGCTGCAGACCACAGGAAGGACATGGGGCAGAAATAATGTACTCCTTTGCAATTGATTGATTTACAATACGCTGTGGAAACGCTGTCCTTTCGTTCACGTTTATGCCTTTTTGTGTTCTTCCTGATTTCTCTTTTGGAAAAACTTGCAATACCATTTCTTTATTTTCATAATTGCACTGTCCAGCTGCTTATTTTTTATTGTTTCAGAAACCCACTGGATTGCCGTTCTCTTGCCTGTTGACCTTCTCTATGCCCTGGACCTTTAGTTCCTCCGTACAGCTATGAGCTCTTTCCGAACTTTCAAACTAGGTTAAACATGGTGCTGAACATGTGTTCTTTAAGCTCTTACGAGACACTAATGTAAGTGAAATGAAGCAGAGTTACAGTTATCATCCAGAGTTGATTATTTTCCAACAAAATCCCCAAAGTGTTCCTCTTGCCCTAAAAATGTTCCAAGACTTGCTTAAAAGGAACAAGACAGAAAAAAAAGCAGCATCATGTTAGCAAGAAACTGAAAAATGAAGCCTCTGAAAGTCTGCAGCTTGACCTTTGACTTTTACATACAGTAGTGCTGTAAACAAACAGCTTCAAGAAAACTTCCATGAAATGACAATGTATCAGAACGAGCGCATTAATATAAACCTGCGCTACTTTCCAAGCTGCTCTTATAGAAAACAACTCGACTCCTCCTGACCAATCAGAGCTCAGAACCTGACAGCCACTCATAGCCGGTGTTTTTAGTCACCCACCCCACGGGCACTGAAAAGTGATGCTGGATGAAGTCATTTCCCCCGGAGGGAGGAGAACTACAACACTCGGTTTCATGCTCCGGGTGTCTCTCGTGAGAGTGCACAGAGTAGAGGTTATCCTCATTCACGAGTGTGATTATAAACAAGCGCGGCTCTTTTGTGTGCGTTTCGGAGGGATGTGCCGGATTGCGGGTTTGTCTTGCCTTCTGGTGATTATGAGTACAAAAGAAGAGAGGAATCAATGCCAACCGCTGCTTTGTGGCCGACTTCTTTACAGGTTCTTTACACAGCCTTTCTTTTTTGTGGCGGCACTGAGATTTTGTTTCCTGTGGGAAAGAAGACGCCGCAAAACTAGGAGGCTGACTGCGAAGAAAGCAGGAATGCTGATTGGAATATGGTAGCAAAAGGGAAGAATAAAACTGCCCCACAGGTCCTGTCTTGTTTACCTCCAAGAGCCTTTTTTTAGTCACCTGCACATACAAAATGACTGACATGTTGCTGCAGGATGAAGAACCAGGCTGTTGCCCCAGTATAAAAGCCCTCCAGTGTCCTAATCCACACTGGTAGCATGGGCATTGTGTATTGTACAATGGCATGTCGTTCTTCTTGTTGAATATTCGGGGAAATTACTCAGCCATTGCAAATGAACAATCAAGATCTCGTTTCCCAAAGAGGAGACAAAACCCACTGAGTTATTACCCAAGGCCTGAACAGAACGCTGGCAGTGAACCAGCTTGGCTGCTCTCATTCTTTCTCGCCTTCTATCACTAACCCAGTCTCATGAAAAAGGCTCCTGTATAATATATTTGCAGTAAATGTTCAACAAAAGCTTCAAACAATCCTTTTCTTATTTTGTTTCTCAAATTTTTTAAAAATTAAGTGACTATGAAATATCTACATAAGTATACCTGGAAGACTAATTTACTTTGTACAGTACAGTCAGTGATGGTGTTCAAAGTTTCTGCGAGGTTTCATGTCTGATGGTCTGCCCCATAAAGTCTAGATCAGCACTCTTCAACTCCAGTCCTGAAATGCAAGTGCACAGAAAGGTTTGTAATGGGAGCCTACGAGTGGCGCAGTGGTGAAGCGCTCGGCCTATCATCCGGAGATCGCGAGTTTGATTCCCGGGTGATGCTGTAACCTCTCGCAGCCGGAGGTCTAGAGAGAGCTGATTGGCCGAGTTCTCAGAGGGGAGGGATGAGAGGTATTTGGTGCTCCCACGTTAATCACGGCTCTACAGCCAATCAGGGGCGTCCGTGAGTTCACGCGTCCCGTGAGCGGAAGGAACGGATAGTGCTGTCCTCCGAGTGTGTTACTCCGCCCCCAACGGTTCATGGGCGAGCGGTTCGAAAAGATGCGGTCGGTTGGCGTCACGTGGTTTGGAGGAAACACGTGATAGTCTGCGCCCTCCCGGCTGAGTGGTAGTAGTAACCTTAATGTGGAGCCCCCTAGTGACGGGGAGGAATTGGACACGACTAAATTAGGGTGAAAATCGGGGAAAAATCCAAAAAAAAAAAAAAAAAGAATGGTTTGTAATTCATCAATACTAAAATACGCCCTCTAAACCTAGAGCTAGTTGAATCTGCTTGAGCAGAAGAATTACAAACTGCCCCAACAGGACGGGAATTGGAGACCTCTAAACAGCTATAGAAGAGTGGTTCCCAACCCCATTCCTAGAGGAGCTGATGCACAATGTAGTATTTTTTTTCTCTGCGTATCTGATTTAACTAATTAACTAATTAATTACTGTTCCTGAATTGGGTGTGAAAACACTCCAGGACCAGGATTGGACACCACTGCAATAGACATCAGTACAGAAAACAGTAGTACCAGGCTTGGCCGTAAACCCTGTCCACTACAGGACAGCAGTGACAGGCACTGCTTTTGACCTGGTTGAAGAGGGGACAACTGTACCAGGCCCTGATCTGAACAGCAGAACCAAGAACTGGATTTGACTTTGATCAGATAGGAACAGCAGAACCGGGGATCTAGAGCATCTAGAGGATTTGACTTTGATTAGATGGGAACAGCACAATCAGGATCTGACTTTGACTCAGATCATATAAAAACAACATAACCAGGAACTGGTTTTGACTCTGGTTAGATGGGAAGAGAAGAACCAGGAACTGCTTTTGACTCTGATTAAATCGGACCAGCAGAACCATGAACACAAAGCAGATGGGCACAAGAGAACCAGAAACTGTCTTTGACGCTGATCAGAAGGGAAAAGTAGAACCAGGAATTGGTTTTGGATCTGATTTGATCGGAACAGAAGAACTGGGAATTGGACTTTACTCTGATCAGATGGGAACAGCAAAACCAAAAACCTACTTTGATTCTGATCTGATGGGAACAGCAGAACCAGGGAAGGGTTTTGATTCCAATCGGATCGGAACAGAATAATGAGGAAATGGTTTTGACTCTGATTAGGTGGGTACAGCAGAACCAGAAACTGGATTTGACTCTGTTGAGTGGGAGCAGCAGAACAAGACACTTCTTTTACCTCTGATCAGGTGAGAATTGCAGAACCAGAAAATGGTTTTGAATCTGATCAGGTGGGAACAGCAGAACAAGACACTGCCTTTGACTCTGAGAAGATGGTCAATGCAGAACCTGGAACTGGATTTGACTCTGATCGGATAGAAACAGCAGAACCAGGCATTGCTATAGACCCTGATTAGAAGGCAACAGCAAAAAAAAAAACTCGAGCATGCTCAATGAGGGACATTGGCTTTTCTGTGGGATCAGGCCAGGCAGGCAGGCAGGCAGGTCTTTGTGCCCTACAGGCATGGGTGAGCCTTGTGTGCCCATGTCCCCATCACCAGTTTACTGGTATATGATTGACGATCAGTGTTAATCTTATGGCTGATCAGTGTATTTCTGTTGATTGAATAATTAATGCTCCTTTGTAACTTACTACTTAACTTAAATCACAGGTTATACAAGAACTTGTGTATAATGTGCCGCACCCTTTAGTAAGGTCCCTAATTCCTCCATAAACTGCAACAAGATGTGGATGCTGGGGTGAAAAAAAATCTCCAAAAAAGGACTAAAACATGCAAAGTAAATATTACATAGATACAGTAAATGGTATAATCTATTCTATATACAACACTTCATTTAAGTCCACATTCAGTCAGCCTGATCAACTCACGTGGCTTCCAAAATGTACAGTAGTTATGGTTACAAACGGCGGGGCAGAATCAGGCTTTAACAACTTTCAGAAGCTTACTTTCAAATCAAATGTTAATGTAAAGTTTAACAAATTGCAAATAGCAGACGTTCTACAGAGACCTAAAACCAACAAGCACTTCTCACTGCTTTGCTTAGCTTGAAGCGAGAAATGTTTGATAAGATCCGAAATTCCTTAAATTCCTTGTGTTCAGAATATGTTTTATAAGAATGAACAGGACAATGAAAATGTCTGCTCATGCACGTTCTCATCGGAAAGGACAACTTGTGGCAGACATTAAGTAAAAAATAAAATCAAAATACAAAAGAAGTTTGATCTATGAATTTAGTTATGCTTTGTGATCTTATAATAACTACTGAAGATAAGACTGTTTATGTTACGGTATGAAGCACAGATTTGGTCCGGAGTTTGGGTTTGTTTTTAATACAACAGAGACTTGACATGGGTTAAATACTATTTACATTTATCTTGGAGATGGTTTAACTCCAACTGACTTTTAATAGGCCACAGTCCAATCTAAACATGGAGCTGTTAAAGCAGCTGACGTTCAAACAAGCTTAGTACAACAAGCTGGAGACTAGAACATGGTGTTCATGTGCAACACCACACCCACACACACAGGATGGAATCAGGGACCTCTGAGGCTGCAATGCTACCTGATGTCCCTTACACCCTTACAATACACTGTGGCCCCTGAGCCTGACTGCCTGAGGACGGATCTGTTACAATGGACATCACATGATCTCTTGATTACTGAAGTAACAAAACAAGCACAAGTCCCTCAGGGGTCACCTCAATATCTGTGTGCTTCAATGGTTATGATTAATCCATGAGAAGAAATCTGATGGACCTAAATGATGTCCTCATATCAAAATGAACCCTTAACCTCAATCCGAGGCTTCATTCTTGCCTCCTGATTTTTCACATTCTTGTTTGTGGGAGTTGTTGGATGGGCGAAGGCATGCACAGATTCTTGTTCTAACCCCAAAAGAACATGAGAAAGATGTGCTTGCTTCATGCACTTGCATTTCCTCTCATTGAATAGTGTTTGGATGGGATGAGAGCTCGAGACGTACACAGATGAGACATCATATTAGCGCCACATAACATTAACACATTAACATTGATTGTCAAATATATGGCAGCAAACTGGGGACAGGGTCATGGGTACCACCCAAGGTTCATTTCCTTGGGGAGCCATGATCCGATCCTGCAGAACAGCCATGACAGAACGGCACCAGGCAGAACTCCTAGTGCAGCACAGCCCACCGTATACACGGCCCAGTAGGCACAGAGCACCAGGCTGTCCTCCAAATTCCCCAGATCCCAATGGGGATCTTCATGGGCGTGTCTTCATGACGTACACAGCCTCATTAGAATAAAATGGTCTAAAGTACAGACGCCCCATTTTAATACAAACTGACTGCCACTGTTTGTAAAGTGTTTATAATATTTGAATCATTAGTAGCTCGCATTAATATATAACATGGCTGTAAACCCAAGTTCTCCAAGATGGCGGCGGCGAGGTTGGCTGCCGTCACGACTGCACGACTACTCCCTAACTTAAACCCCGGAAGTGTCACTCTTTAGTTGTGTCTCAGAGCTTGCACTTCCTGGAGTGTCTCTTCATCCTACAGTGTCTAACACTACACAAGATACCAACTTTTCACTTTAGGTCACTTCAGGAAGTATGAAGAATATATGACATGCAGTTATTTCTACTGCCTGTTGTTTGCCGTGTAAAACCTGGTGTAATCTTTCACCCACAACCCATGTTAAAATTACAGATGGGAGATATAAAATAACCAGGGATACTTCAGTAATAATTCAATTACGGCACCTCTGTGTGTAAAATGAATCCATCCAAAGACCCTTATCCAGAGCGACTTACAATTTTTTACACTTACATAATCTCATTATTCATCTGAGCGGTTGAGGGTTAAGAGTCTGGATCAAGAGTTACAACTTTGTGGGGTTTTGAACTTGGGACCTTGTGAACCATAACCACTGAGCCACTGAGCCACCCCTGACCCTGACCCTGACCATGACCTCATATAATATAATGTCATAGTACTCTCATTATCTACTGTACATCAGACAGCACCTGTTGGAAAAACAAATCTCACCATCATCATTCCCACCAGCTTACTTTATTCAACAAACGCCGCAAAGTGAGCGAACATGTGGTGGTGTGTCTGGTTTTTCACACAATCAACGGTTCCTGATGCACCGTGACAATAACAGGAACTGGCTCTTTTCACCACAGGGATTTGGACAAACAAGACGGAAACAACAAACGAAGGAAATCTCTTAGATTTCCATTTCAAAGTGATTCTTAAGGATCATGTCTGATGGGTACATTTCGAACCTGATGGGTGTGGTCTCCTCTAGCATTGCCCCTCCCCTGTTTACAAGGCATGAGGTGTTACTCAATGGTGTGATGAACATGGAATGTGTGAGACAGCAACCTCTTTACCACCATGACCACCAAACCATTACTCGAGAGAATATCATCCCTCCATCCCTCCCTCTCTGCATCCATACGACGCAGTTCCAGCAGAATCTTTACCATACTGCAGTGAAAAGCTTCTGTTGCTTCACCATGGGCCAAATCCTACCCACACTACATGTGTTACTCGCCTAGTGGCCTAATGGATAAGGCATCAGCCAGTGATGGTGGGGTCTGTGGGTTCAAGTACCACCTGGGTCGCCTCTCTAAGGACGGAAGTCTGAACTACACCTAGTGTTGGATCTTTGGTCAAGATCTATAAGCGTGGAGAGTACGACTTTGGATAAAAAAACCTACAGAATGAATTTAATGCAATGAAGTTCCCATTGTGCTCGAGTGCAATGTGTTGAAGTTTGCACTGTGTTCTTTCAGCTAACGGTGGAGAATTTTGGCAGCGTCTCGCTCCTCTCATGAGAAGTGGGACCGAGTCAAACCCAAGAGCGTGAGAAACCCACTCCAGGACATGAAACGCTCCCACTCGAAAAAAGAAAAAAAGAAAAAGAGAGAACCCTATCGAGTGTTCTTTATTAGCAGGAAAAAAGCTTTCGAGACATTAAGCAGACTGTACGGCTTTATATCTGCTTATGCGGACATGCAGACTTTCACAGCCAGGCTTTATGTTCAAGAGCTTCCTCTGTGATCTCCGAACAACTGAATCTGTATTGATGTGTGTGTGTGTGTGTGTGTGTGTGTGTGTGTGTGTGTGTGTGTTATATATATACATTATGCTTTAAATATAGCAATCAATCATTTCAATCATAATGAGTATTTGGGTTGCGAGGGTACAGGTGCACAGTCCTCCTACAGGTGCAGGCTCCTTGTATGGCGTACAGTATGTCCTGCACGTATTGTGTGTTCATTTAACCGAAAAAGGTTAAAAAGCTGCAACGTTTTTGTGGAATGTAATAGAATTCCTGCTGTGCAGCCATTTCTAAAGCAGAACAAGTTCAAAACTTCCCGTACATCTGAACCAAAGATAATTACAAAAAATTACAAATGACTTTAAGAATGAGAGGAATTTCTGACCAGATGTGCAAACATACCAACATCTAATCCAGCTCCCAGACTCACGCTCAAACCAAACAGGAGGAGAGTGTGTACTTAAATCTGCTTCTCTTTCAGCACATTGCTTATTTACTAACCTTTGCTTATTGGTATTGTTTTCGCTGTCGTCAATTGAGAGGGTCATCTACTAATCCCCTAATCCTAAATTCAAGTTTAACTATATAATTTTGGTAAGACTAAATTAGTGAAACATAATTTCCCTAGATCTAAATTTCCCTCTATCATAAACATCATCTTAATCCTCACCCGCTTAATACTGTCATTTCAAATTTGGTGAGTTTATGCTTCGTGTTTTCTCACTAACATGACCGGCTTCACCTTCTCTGCATTCTTCTTAAACCTTAATAACTTAAAAGAAAAAAGCGAAAACAAAAAGATACTGGTAAGGGAACGGTCGTTTAAAGGCCTAAACGAAGACGTCTGGAGAAAATCGTCCACCCTCTCCGTCCGCCGCAACAGTTTCTTTTCCTTTCACTCGGAGCCTGAATGGTGCGGATGAAAGGCGGCACTGTACTTTGCTCCGCAGAAAGGAGGGAGGACGGATGAAGGCGCCATGTCTGCACGGGAGGTCTGTGAGAAAAGCCTGGTCCTCTAAAAGCGCAGAGCTCTCGTCGTCTCCACAGTAACCCATCAACACAGCCAAGCAATTATACATCCGTTCACTGATTTGCATCCAAAGCACGGTTCCGCTTCTTCTCCGGGTTTTCTGAACATGGCTGTTTTTTTTTCCTTCAAAGTAATAAAAAAAAAAACCTCCTGGCTCTGTGAGCGCTACTTAACACCAAGCTTTTGTTTCTTTTCGAGAGGGAATGACTAATGAAGAGACATGCTAGTTAAGAAGCAAACTGAGGAAGGGGACGGGGAGCACTGCTCCAGAAGCACCATTACCCAACAGACTGCAGGTCTGATCACCATGTTGATGCGGAATATTTTGGGTTTCATTTTGTCACCTACTGCAGTGTGGCATTTTGAGTGCTCAAAAGGGGTGATAACTAAAATCTGTTTAGTGTACGGACAGCACTTATCTATCCACGAGAAAACTTAAAGAAAAAAAACTTGCACCATTGTCAATATTTCAATAGAAATAAAAATAAAAACATGAAAGAGCTTTATGTATTTTCATAAATTGATAAATGTTTAAGAAAATCGTCAAATCAATTGAAAGACCATTTTTTTAGATATCATTTATTCTTTGTATGTTTATTTATGTATTAATTATTAATACGTTTTATTATTATTTAATAGTTTGATTATATCATATGTATATTTATTATTATTATATATTTTCTTATGATATATTGCACTTTAATTACTATCAGTTCATAATGTATGTATTTAAAAGGATATATTTAATGAATATTGCACAATTTCCAAATCAATTGAAAGAGGATTTTTTTTTACACAATTTATTCTGTGTTTATTTATGTATTAATTATTAATATGTTTAAATATTATTTAATAGTTAGGTTATATAATTTGTGTGTATATGTATAAATGTATATTTATGTTATTTCTTATGATATATCGCAGTTGATGGGAGGGATTTAAATACTGTTAATTCATAAAGCATATATTCAAAAATATTTAATTTGAAACTGCACAATATCCAATAAAATAATCTATTAAGTATCAAAAATATCTATAAAAGATTCTTTACAAAATATTTTAATTTGTTTTCCTTTAATGAATAAATGAATGATTTAATTAATCAATTCATCAATCAATTAATTAAATGTAATTTTCTAGATCTTTTCCTTCATCTTCATATACATATACATTTTACAACAATACTGGATTTTTTTCAAAACTATGAAATCACTCAGTTGTTATTTTACAACAGTTCTTTTAAGAAGAGAAGTGCGATTGTAAAGCCCATCAAGCTCCATGATGATGAAACTGTCTCTCATCAAGACCTTCCCAGGAAAGCGAGACCAAACCTGAGCTCTGCTGCAGAGGAGAAGCTCATTTAGAGTCACCAGCCTCAGAAATCACCAATTAACAAGCAGCACCTCAGATTAGTGTGTTTTGGAGAAACGCCTTCAGTATTGTTTTACAGCGTAGAAAGAAATAAACATCAGGAACGACCATGGAGTTAGAGAGGGGTGTACAAACTTTTGACTGTTAGTGTACACTACAAAATATAATAGATTTCATAGAGAGAGAAAAAAGAGACTGTATCTGACAAAGAGCCTATTATAAGAATATCATTCCTACACTGATGAGACATGAGACAGGACCGGACTGAACTCGTCTCCTATGTCTCTGTGTGGTCCGTGTGTGACACAAATGAACCGGTAAAAGTTGTATCCCGAAAAAATCTTTTATTTTTCTCTGCTCTACTTTGAACGTGTACGTTAGGAAGCAGTGAGCCATGAACTCATTACCACACACATGCACAGCTCGAGTCAGTGAGGACAACAGCAAATTAATCACATTCCCCCGTTTCAGTGGACTGAGTGGGATCTGAGACGCTCAGCTCTAAACTGGGACGCGTTATTATTTTCTCAGTCTGGACACGTCTCTGTTCTTTATTTAGTTCTCCAGCTCAGCGATTTTGACTCTGATTAAATAAAACCTGCACACATAAACACACCTAATTTGGCCCTCGAAATTTGCTGATCAGTGTTGGATTACTTCCTAAAAACCTGGTGGATAAGTGTGGAAATACCAGAACGGCAGAAGTGGAAAAGAGTCAGCATTGTTTTTCATGCCCTCCTGTGTTTCAGCTCTCTCCTGGCTTCAGTCCCAAATCCAATCCTTCCCAGTGAATAAATGCAAAGAGAGATCAAAATGCATGCAGTGTGTACTGAATATAACACGGTGTGTGCTGCTGTTATCGGAAAAACAATCAGTGACAGGAGGTGTGGTTTAGTGGAGATACTGTTCCCATTTGGACGTTTATTGTTCTCATATAATATAGAGTTTACTTCCTCTTATACCACAAACCACTTATACCACACCAATTCATTAACTACAGCAATACAGTGGAACCTCGGATTGCGAGTACCGCGGTTTGCGAGTGTTCCGCAAGACGAGCAAAGATTCTTTTATAAATGTTGACTAGAAAAACGAGCAAGTCTTGGTTTATGACTGCATTCACTTCTTGTTTTTACACTGAGCGTCACATGATCACAACTGAGCCAATGATTTTCTCTCTCTTGTGCTGCGGAATTGTGGGTAATCGTCTCCCCTGCTGGGTCTTAGTGCTCGTCTCCCTCACTGTTTCAGCATGACGTTAGTCCTATGTGTGTGCGTGTGCGTAATTTGACACACACACACACACACTCTCTCTCTCCGTTAACGTGTGTGTGTGCATGCACATTACACACACACATACACACACAGCACCTGTGCGCAAAAACTGAAACACTTATCTGACCGGATTTATTTTTACTTTTTTTAAAGGTAAAGTGCAGGTTAATTTGTTTTATTTATTTATTTTTTCGGGCTGTGGGATGAATAATTATAATTTAAAAATTTTCTTAAGGGAAAATTTGGTTTGGTTTACGAGTGATTTGGAATATGAGCCCACTTCCGGAATGAATTATGCTCGTAATCATTAAAAGTGTACTTATTTTAGGTGACTTTCCCTGTTCATTCTCTCATTTGAACTTAATAAGTATCTCTAGAAACACAGCTTCCTGTATGTTACTGAGAAACTAGGTAGAAAGGTTGCACAGTTGTAGTAAACTTTTCCATAAATGTAAAAATAAACACATTTCTTGTCATAGAAACTGACTTTTTAAAATCAGTTGTTATAAATCTAATAACAAATCACTGTAAATGTAACACAAAAAATATAACACTTTTTAAATAAATTTTTAATATATTGTAAATTTGACACCTATTAGAAAAAGTTGTTATTGTGACAATTTGTAAACTGTAAACTGAGAACATGTTGTAAATTTTACACTTATTAGAGTAAATTAGTATTAATCAATAGTATCAATAATTTGACACTTGTTAGTAGAAAATTTGTAAATTTTCTGCATAGAAAAGGTTTTTCTTTTAAGAAAGTGTACAAATGTACATTTGATACTTATAATAATAATTTAAAAAATATAAAGTTTTGACATAATACACACATTTTATATTATGCTTATTATAATTACAGTAATTTGTAAATTTGATACATTACAATACATCCATTTTAAAATTTGATTCTTATATTTTTTTGTCACTTATTACCAAATATGTAAATTTGACACTTACAAGAAACGTTGTAAATATGACACTCATTAGAATAAGTTATACATTTAAAACATATTAAATTACGCCATCAATTTAACACATTAGAGTAATTAGCATATTGCATGCTTATTGGAATAAATTGTAAGTTTAACAGACTCAGTTCTATCCAGATTTGGTTTCCTGTTCATAATCCACTTTCATTCCTTAGTATTAGAAAATCTGCAGCTGCTGTATGGGACGCTCGCCCTGAGCTTTCCTCAGCTCTGACATTAAAGCCCTGAGCTCAAATCCTCAGATTAACCCATTCTCAACCATATTTGGACTGTTTCCACCAATCCTGATCCTCTAGACATGCCTGAACAGGACGACGTCTACATGTTTGCTTTAAAAATGTGCCCCCTTTTCTTCCCCCATGTATCAAAGCTGCACTTTACACTGAGTTTAGCCTTGGGATAGAAAGTTAAGCAAGGCACCGTTCGTGGCTTTATAGCTTTGACTGCAGTAGGTGGGATACAGATGAAATCTGTCATGGCAGGTTGATGCATTCCGATTAGGAGAAAAATTCTAATGATCTATAGTGATATCAGTTTATTGAGTGATAATCCAAAAAAACATGAAATATACATCATGTTCCACTTTATCCCAAATGTAGTCATACACTGGAGCTAGAAGATGAATGTACAGTAGCTAATATGTCAGTGAAGCATACAGCCACATAGTGCATCACCAGAGGTGGGTAGTTCATCTCCGAAGAAACACCATCCTGCTTCCCTCAACAACTATCGACCTGTAGCCCTCACCTCAGTAGTGATGAAGTGTTTTGAACGGCTGGTCAGAGACTTCATCATTTCTTCACTACCAGACACACTGGATCCACTGCAGTTTGCATAACGCCTGAACCGCTCTACGGATGATGCCATCTCTCATCTCCTCCACACATCACTCACCCACCTGGACACTAGAAGAGGGAATTATGTTAAAATGCTCTTTGTCGACTACAGCTCAGCATTTAATACCATAATTCCCTCCACACTCACCACCAAGCTGGAGCACCTGAGACTCTGCTCATCTCTGTGTCAGTGGTTAGCCCAACTTCCTAACTGGGAGACCACAGGCAGTGAGGATGGGCGGCCATGTCTCAGCCTCCCTCACTGTCAGCACTGGAGCCCCCCAGGGTTGTGTTCTGAGCCCCCTGCTGTACACCTATGACGGCGTAGCCACTACACTGTCCCACCACACTGTCGTGGTGGGCCTGATCTCTGACAACGACGAGACGGCCAACCTGGAGGAGGCTGGAAATCTGGAGAGATAGAGGCCAGTGGAGAGAGTGGACAGCTTCCGACACCTCGGTGTTCACATCACGCAGGACCTGTCATGGTCCTGTCACATCAACCCCGTGGTGAAAAAGGCCCGGGAGCATCTCTACCACCTCAGACGCCTGAGAGACTTTAGACTGCCCTCTTAGGTGCTTAGGAACTTCTACTACTGCACCATAGAGAGCATCCTGACGGGAAACATCTCAACCTGGTTCAGGAACAGCACCATGCAGGACAGGAGAGCCCTACAGAGGGTGGTTCGATCAGCTGAAGGCATAATCTGCACTGAGCTCCCTGACCTTCAATCGATCTACAACAAGCGGTGCTGGACCAAGGCCAGAAAGATAGTGAAAGACCTCAGCCATCCCAACAATGGACTGTTCTCTCTGTTGCGGTCAGGAAAGCGCTTTTGCTCCCTGAAGGCCAACACTGAGAGACTGAGGAGGAGCTTCTTCCCACAGGCTATACGAGCTCTCAATCACAACACCACATAGGACCTACCACTCACACACGTGCACATTTAGCACACCTAAGGACTGCAAACTTTTAACTTTTTATTAGGACACACACACGTTTACACATGGAACACTTGCACATTTTGCACACTGTGAACTTGAACTGCACATTATCTTGCCAATAACTGGACACGGTTCTACACTGCACTACATTACATTTCTATTATATTTCATTTTACTATATTTATTATATATTCTTTAACAACTTTATATTTCTATATTATTCTACTATATTATTTCAATTTTTATTCTTATTCTTATTGCTGTATATTATGAAAATGTAAAAGTTTGTTTAATTCTCTTATTTTTTGTAATAGTGGAGGTCAACAGCAGTCGTATAAGCATTTCACTTCATATCATACTGTGTATGAGACGAATAAAATTTGAATTACTTTTACTTGAGTTGATTTGTGAAAAAGAAACGCGACTCTTACTCCGCTACATTCGGCTCCATACATATATATATATATATATGTATATATATACAGTACAGAGCAAAAGTTTGGACACCCCTTCGCATTCAGCGAGTTTTCTTTCTCGTGTTCTTTCTTGTGTTCTTTAGCCCAAACGCGTCTCTTCTGCTTGTCGCCTGTCCTTAGCAGTGGTTTCCTAGCAGATCTTCTACCATGAAGGCCTGATTCACACAGTCTCCTCTTAACAGTTGTTCTAGAGACGTGTCTGCTGCTAGAACTCTGTGTGCCATTGACCTGCTCTCTGATCTGAGCTGCTGTTAACCTGCGATTTCTGAGGCTGGTGACTCGGATGAACTTATCCTCCGCAGCAGAGGCGACTCTCGGTCTTCCTTTCCTGGGCCGGTCCGCATGTCAGCCAGTTTCTTTGTAGCGCTCGATGGTTTTTGTGGCTGCACTTGGGGACTGACCTTCATTTCTTAAAGTAATGATGCCACTCGTTTTTCTTCACTTACCTGCTTTTTTCTTTCCATAATGCAAATTCAAACTCTTTGAATGAGAAGGTGTCCAAACTTTTGGTCTGTACTATATATAGTATCTAATATATAATTATCATAATAATAAAATAAAAACAGACATTGCGATTGAAACAGCGTCTTTTCACCGAATCCTTTTTTACTCCTACTTGAGTAATATTTTAGATCAGCTAAACCTTTCATCACCTTCTCAATTTTCATCTGTAAAAGCCATGAAGCACATTATTAAGTATTCACACATCCTCCTGTGTGAGAGTGGAACAGCCGGTTGTACCCAGACGACTGATCTCCAGGACCAACCTGTCATTAAGTCTTCTGTCTGTCAGATTTAGACAGCGAGACCCTGGACACCACCTCCAGCTGTGAGGACACAGGAACAGCCGTGGTGCAGAGACAGCGAGAGGGGTGTACACATGTCGCCGCTAGCGCTATTAGCTGTTAGCGTTTACGTCCCGATGTGTACATGCATATTCTATAAATCCATCAGTGCAAGTTTCATTGTTATAAACTTATCTAGCATATATAAACTTGTATATATAAAATGGTTATAAAGGTGTATAGTGGAGCTGTATAGACATGTCAGAAAGTGAAAGCTTCTTTTAAATAAAGTGATCATCTCATGTGAGAGCTTATAGCCTCAGCCAAATGTGTGAAGAGGAGAAACAAATGACCGCAGTAATACACTGCCTGGACAAAAAGGTCACCATTACAGCCGGGGCGGATTTGTGGGGCTGCTTCAAGCAAAGAACCACTGAGGAGATTTGACATTACTGCACACGCTAAACAATGCCGGGTTTCTGTAGACACGTCGTCGGGTTCTTCATGCTGGGTGAGATGAGATGTAGTGGGTCATTTACAAATGCTTCTGTACATACTGCTACAAACTTCTATAATAAACGTCTTTAAACATTGTATTAAATGCAAATATTTATATTTTTTATTTTATTTTATATTTATCAAATGGTCACCTTGGGATTATGTGGTTCTGTCTAAATTGATTTATTCGCATCTTCTAATTCTGCGACAATCTGTTTACATTATGTGAAGTTGTGACCATTTTGGGTCTTTTTTGAAAATAAAATGAAAATAATAATAATATTAATGGGATGTTTCAACCCAGCAAGCGTGTTAATTTTACCCACTGTTTGGGTCAAATGAACAATCCAGAATTCAAAAGGTCATGTGGTCTGATGAGTCCAGATTGAGTCTATTCCTGAGCGATGGGCGTGTCAGGGTGAGAACTTTTATACTCTATCTATCTACTGCATGGTACGTTCAGATTTGTGATGGTTAAGAACATTTGCTGCATCTGGCCTTGACTTCTATTATTTATTTTATGTCTTAACAGAAATGAACAGAAATTGAAGAGAAATGTGGGAGAATGTCGCCGCGTGAGGCCGGTGTGGTGTCTAAATGGTTCGAGATTAAAGTGAAGCACAAAGACTAATATAACTGTAGCTGAATCTGCACAGGATTAGGAGCAGGACACAGAAAACCTTGGTGCATGTTAAACTGTGATAAAAAGTCTTAATTCGCATGTGATTTAGAGGAACAGATACAAGTAGGAATAAGAAACAGGAGACAGAGAGAGAGTGTTGGATAAGAAAAGAGAAGAAAAAGAGAAAAAAAGTATGAAAGGAAAAAAGATAAAAACAGAAAAAGAGAGAGAAGAACAGGAGAAACATTTGATGATGATCATAGAGAGAGACAGCGGGAGAGAGACAGAGGGAGAGAGACAGAGGGAGAGAGAGACAGAGACAGAGGGAGAGAGACAGAGGGAGAGAGAGAGAGAGAGAGAGAGAGAGAGAGACAGAGGGAGAGAGACAGAGGGAGAGAGACAGAGGGAGAGAGAGACAGAGACAGAGGGAGAGAGACAGAGGGAGAGAGACAGAGAGAGAGAGAGACAGAGGGAGA
>JAAGKR010007846.1:0-32500 GCA_011419295.1 Clarias macrocephalus | reverse complement strand
GAGGATCATTACATTTGGCAAGTTTCCCAGCAAAGAGCTGTACCCCAAAGCTTGCAAATACCAACATTAGTGTCAGGAGAAGAATAGACACCTGGGTGAACAAAAGGAAAACTATTCTCTGGATGGTACTCACATCGAATATGCTTACACCAAATGCCAAGCAGCCAGATTAGACAGGCTTCAGCAGCCAGATGGTTTAGAGGAAGTGAACAACAGGTCATGTCAGTAATATCTGAAATGCCAGTGGTTTATCAGTGCTACCTATGATCAAAACGCTATATGATCAAATCCCTCACTGTCATAAAATGACATAGTTCTGGATCCAAGAGCATGAATGGATTAAATGAAAAATGAAAACACAAACGTCAATAATCCCAAATCAGGTAAAGGTTTGAGCAATGCACAAGCAATGTACGCATAAAGCTCGGTAGCATCACGGGGCTATAAACTCTTCTGTTTATTCATATGGTTATTTAGAGTTTAGAAATCCCCGGCTGACTGAGAATTGTGGGAAACATTATCAATTTATTTAACTGCTTCAAATGTAGCGGAGAAAAGTGAACAACCTGACAAAAGAAATAATCAGACTGAATGCCTCAATAATTACAAGCATTTTAGTAACTGAAGTAGTTTTTATAATAGTTTTTACATTTGAAAGCTTTGTTAATTATAGATTTTGAAATTTGAAAGCTTGTAATAAATGTCTAAAAGTAATGTGGTCAATATGTAATTGTAAACAGATGTGGATAAACAATCATTTAGTTGAGCAACAAATGCATTTATGTACAAAAGGTCTGCATCCATTGTGGTCATTAATATGTAAAGCTGTTATTAATTTTGCATTTAGTAAAATTTGAACGAGTTAAAAAAATAAATAAACTAATTAGGTTAAAAAATAAATAAATAAACCTTGCCATAAACAGCAATCATGATTACCTATAGCTGAACATAGCGCAACAATAATTTACCCGTATCTCTGACCTATAAATACTTACGTAAACTATTCTACTGTCAAACGCTTGTAAATAAAGGGCAGGCCTTAAAGCAAGCTTTTTGATATCATACTGCACATTAACAGTTTCATGAGTCGGCCTCACATTCACTCTTACATTGTCTTGGGAATTCAACTCCGCAATTCAAAACTGCTTCTACTGTACTGAGCTTTAAAGAATGAAGTCCATTATACCTGACAAACAGTACACTGTATTATACAACGATCTGCCGTAACATTAACACCGCTGCCGGACGAATTGAATAACAGTTATTATCAATTATATGCAAGTACAGTAAGATGGGGATAGGATCATAGACATCCAGGCCATATAGTATCTACGCTTCTGGTTACTAAAGCCCAGCCTGTCTGGTTTGATCCAACAGAAAAGCCAATGTTAAATAAAAAATGCTGAAAGAAGTCATGGCTGGCCACGATACAAAGCAGCTATCCGTGCACTATCACTGGGCTTAGAAGGCAAAAGGGTTCAAGGTTGTTGACCTGGCCTCCAAACTCCCCGGACCTCAATCCGACCAGGCATCCATATCCCTAGGATGTGCCGGACAAATAAGTCCGATCCATGCTCCCAACATACTGGTGCCAGACACCAGAGGTCTTGTGTAGTCATGCCCCCATGGGCCAGCACATTTTTTAGTGGCATAAGAGGGACCAAAAATCTTAACTGTTTCACTGTCATGGCTGATCGATGTAAAACTGCTGATGCATATGGCTTGGTTCTTACACCAGTGTTTGCATTATTTTTTGACAAAGTATCTACACTCACCAGGAAGATTTCTTTAAACCCTTTGAGGACCTCACGCACCACCTTCCTCATCTGCGGCACCAGCTTAAAGATGCGTAGAGGACGTAGACAGCGCAGCATCATCAGAAGCTGAGCCCCTGATTCCGGAGGCACATCGGTTGGCAGCCAGCACAGGAAGATCAGACTGACCTACGAAGAGAGAAAGAGACAGCAATAAACTCCTGGGTAAAGGAGAAGGACACTTAAAGTTCATACAGTAATTGAATAAATTGGTTAATTAGTAACTTAAAAAAAGAGCTGAAGAAGTAAAAAGAAATGAACATGTATATTTAACATCAATCAAACAGAAACATATTTAAATAAAATATATTCACCTGATGATAATCTATGCAATGCACCATCTGACTTTTACACATTTGCAAAATTAAGGACGTAACGATTGCTGGGACATCAGACAGTTTGGAATATAATTTAAATGTAATGATGATTGCACAAATAAGTTCACTTTTTTAATGAATACCATTAAACTCATAGTATGCAGCAAGCAATTTGGACTTTATAACAATTTAAAATTTGTATTAATAATGCATTCAATTAATATTAAATTTAAAGTCATTACTGAGCTGTCTTTAAGAGATCACTTGAGCTCCATCTCATCAGGGAAGCCTCTAATCAAAGAGAACTCGAGCTTTCGCATGAATTATCAATAGGCTGAGCTGTGGCAAGGGCACGAGGAACGGATTCGTACTAGATAGATGAAAATGTCCATGACTCCGCCAAAGTCTCGGATGACTGCAGTAGGGGTGAAGAAGAGACCGTCTGCCATGATTTTCAGGGTCAGCTCAATGCTCATGAAAATGACAAACACGTATTCAGCTATCTGTGGAGAGGAAAGAGACTCTGTGATGCAGCAGATTTCAGGACAGTGAAGATTCCATGAACGAAACATTTAGCTGATATATCTGTCTATGAATATGATGCAAAAAGAAATAAGAATTGACGCAGAAGAGGTCATTCGACTAAAAGAAGAGTCGTGTCTAAAAGTGGAATAGCTCTTTTTATTATAGATTAGCTATGTTACATTAAATACAGCAGCTTTAGTACTGTCAAAAAGTGTAGTTTAATATACCGAAAGCAGCCAAATCAGTCGAAATGACTTTCACCAGCTCGGTCTTTTCTCCTTACTGGTTTAATTAGGCACAATGAAGAGCTGAAGCTCATTTCACTGTGATCCATGTGATAAATGTTCAATCATCAAATTACCAAAGACAATATAAAATTTTTTTATTTTTTATTTTTTTATTATATATTTGCTTGTTTATGTATTTATTTTTGCTGATACCTGTAAAGTTGGAGCATGCATGACTCTGGTGAACGGAGACTCAAACATCATGGAGATGCAAGAGCAGATGGTAACCACGATCATCACCCAGTCCAGATACGTGACCAAGCCCAGCAGATCACTGAGAAGAGCATTCACACACTGAAGGAGCTTACACACTGCAGCTACATACAGTATTTGAAAAGCTAACAAATAGCACAAGGTTTTTCTTGTTTTCAGCCCTCAAAAATGTCAGAAGAACTTTTCCCAATTCAAATCTCCTCAAACACATTGCAATTATGACTTATTAAAGTTTTTCAAAAAAATTTTTTTTTCAAAAGGTATATCGAATATATAATAAATAGAGCTGCA
Organism: Clarias macrocephalus; assembly: GCA_011419295.1. NCBI lineage: Eukaryota > Metazoa > Chordata > Actinopteri > Siluriformes > Clariidae > Clarias > Clarias macrocephalus. The sequence goes on along the minus strand of JAAGKR010007846.1, from coordinate 29,053 downwards.
GTCAGACATTTACATCAAAGATAAATAGTGTCATGGCAAAATGATGCTTAAAATGAAATTTTGCATAATGTCCACCTCTACACAAATCTTTAATAAACTCCAATAATTTAGTGAGCAAGCAAGCAAGCAAATAACACTGGGTCATAAATGTACATACAGCACACATCGTTTTGAGGTGAATGTCCCTTAGCAGGTTTCACCTTCACCAGATACTTTTCAACAAGTGGTAAAAGCGCTCGCCCTATCATCCGGAGATCGCTGGTTCGATACCCGGGTGATGCTGTAACCTCTCGCAGCCGGAGGTCTAGAGAGAGCTGATTGGCTGAGCTCTCTCAGGGGAGGGATGAGAGGTACTTAGTGCTCCCACATTAATCACGGCTCTACAGCCAGTCAGGGGCGTCTGTGAGCTCACGCAACAGAAGGAGCGGATAGCGCTGTCCTCCGAGTGTGTTACTCCGCCCCCAACGGTGCGTGAGCGAGCAATTCGAAAAGATGCGGTCGGCTGGTGTCACGTGGTTCGGAGGAAACACGTGATAGTCTTTAGCCCTCCTGACTGAGTGGTAGTAGTAGCCTTAATGTGGGAGCCCCCTAGTGACGGGGAGGAATTGGACTCGACTAAATTAAATCCCAATGATTTGTACTTGCTGTACATACAATCGTTTAAACTGATCTTGGAATCTGCAGTTGTTTAGAAGCGGCTCCAAGGAACATTCCTGATTTGCGGAAATCTACCATCTGCAATGAGCTCCTTTCTGATTGTACTGCGAGTGCTGTCGAACAAGCTCTTTTACATGAAATATTTTATATGAATAATGATCGCTAACAAGAAGTTGAGAGACCTTAGGCATGGTAAATTAGAAGACATTCGAAGACTTTCGGCCTCACTGGATGAATGATTTAAGTGGATATATTGTATATTTTTGACCATGTATATATAATTATGATCCTGTTTTGATATAAGAAAATCTAAATATTAATAATTCATAATTTTGCTTTAAACTCTCGGGGCTTTCTTCGATTAATGATGTACTCTGATATACAATGATTGTATCAGTGGCAAATCATGACATTCATAATCGTGAACTTCTGACCACAACATTACGTATCTTTATTTAACGGATATCACAAACAAAAGACGTCGGGTTCATAGATGATGTCATAGAGGATTTAACGTTTACAACTTACTATAATTGATGATATTTTGTGCTTTTCACTGCTCCTGTTACAGGATCTGTTTTCAAGCTGCTCAACAACAACAAAAAAAAGTTGGCAAACATCAGCATTCAAGCATTTTTGATAGAATCATTAAAATGAATCAAAGCAGTTGCTCTGTACTGATTGTAACTCGTACGCGTTGAAGCGGGCCCGCACAATCATTCTGCAGAAGTTTCTGAAGCGATGTTCTCTCCCCACTATAAAAAGCGGCTTGTCGAAGTAAGGATGATTCTCTCTCAGTTCCTCTTCTTGCACTTTTCTGGTAATGGAAAAGTCCACATATTAAAAAAAAAATTAAAACATTTTTTCAAAAGCTACATATCTAGAGAAAGCGCTCCACATCCGGTTACTTTATATTAGTGGACAAAAAGGCCTGCTGAAGATGGATGTGGAAATGATGAAGAAACTGATATAATGTATAAATGCTAAGCTGAGTCAAGCAGCGTGCTCTGTTTAGCGAGTGCAAGCAGCTGAGTCCCATGAGACAAGCTAGATGAATACTGCTGAGTATGACCTGAAATATCCCACAGTTCCTTCAAGCTAATATCACGCAGAAGATAATGCACCCAGTTGCTGCACAGGTTTTTCATTATATAAAAAAGTTTCGCAACAAGGAAAGCACGAGTCTTGATAACAGTGCCTGAGGAGAGCAGTCTGTCTGGTTGAGTGTGTGTGTGTGTGTGTGTGTGTGTGTGTGTGTGTGTGTGTGTGCACATGAATGCATAAAAAGTTTACCGTTTCATCTCAGCCTGTTCCTTCTTCTCCTGGATCATCTTGATCTCGCTGTCCTCTCTCTGGGCGTTACGGTAGCGAACGGTGCTTGAGTGCTGCACATGCAAATAAAGACATTCTACTTGTAACTTTTATCTCTGTCCACATAACTTATATCTCTGGCTGTCTCATATCATTGTGCCTGCGTGACAGAGCGTGTGTGTACGCACGTCTTGAGTGAGCGTCTCCAGAGATTTGCCTCTGCTGATCCTCTGACTGGTGGAACCATGTCTGAGAGACCTGGGCGAGCAAATCATCATCATCTTCATCATGAAAATCTCATGAAAATGAAGACAAACCACTACCATTTATTTTGTATTTAATTTACATTTTCACATCACATGGAAAATAATGTGGAAGTATGTAAAATAATATATTGGCAACATATTAGATCACCACTTTAAAATAATATGAATAATAATACATAAGCTATGAACATGTTATTTTGTGTGTGTGTGTGTTGACTGGACCTGCGCTCCTGGCGAATATGATGCTGTACACTGAGGATAGAGCGCTCTTTGGCTGGCTGGCCCTCAAAGGATCCGCTCAGCATGCGCTGTCTGGTGCAGGCCCTGCAACCATAACACAATCAACAGCTTCTGCAAACAAACTTTTCCCAATGCAAGCCTAATGCAAATACTGTATACCAAATGCAAATTTAAGCAATGTACAGTGTTGGAGAAAAAGGGTTAGAAAAATATTTCAGCTATCATATTACAGTAACTGTTGCTGTATGTATTGGTACACGTTGCATTTGATATATATGATGTATTTCGCAAGCATTGATTTAATAGCCTTAAAACGACAGGTTTGCAAATGCAATAATCTGCTATTAGTTTTATTACACGTTTATTAGAAGAATTAGCTCCTATAGCAGTATAACAGGGAATGCATGCATCAGGGTAGGAAGGAAAGCACATGAGGCGATCAGGCATAGTTTCAATGCATAGTTTGCTTCAGTTGCTCAGGTTTAGGCCTAGTCAGCTGATGACCTGATTGTACTGAATGACCAGCTTATCGCAACTAATGAGTTCTTTCCTTGCCTGATGGCATGAATTGTGAAAGAGTGGTTTTAAGGAGAGCATGGGGATTTATTTTTAAACATTTGCACCACACTAAACGATCAAATGATATATTAGACAGAGTGTGTGGCATTTAGTTTTCTTCCTATTTTCTAAGTTCTATTTTCAATCCTTTTTTTTTCTTGTTATTTAATCATACTGTGAATAAATATATTCAGTGTTATCATACTCTCATTTTATGGCATATTTTTGCATACTAACAATGCAGACTCTTTAGAATGGACTGCTCTCTATCGCCATGCACTCTGTAGACACATTGCACCATAGCATGGCAGATGGCACTAATTAGCATACAGCGAGTAGCATAGGTAGGGAGCAGGTCTGAATTGCCGCCCTGCTGCAGAGAGGAAAATTAATCCCTTTTTAACCTAGTGAAATATAGAGCATGCATTCGGAAAATCTAAGCATGCGCCCTGGCATCACAGTAAATTGGGGTCAGTTTTGTTTTTTGTTTTTTTTCCCCCATGAAAACCCCAATGTCTTAAACGTGAAACGAGTCTTTCTATCGACCCTGCTGAACAACTGCACTGATGTCATCAGTCTTTGCCATGGCTGTAGCCCGACCAACTGGAAGGCCATTATTTTGTTATCCGCATCTCTGCTGCTTCATCCATAACAGTCCACCAGGCTGTGCGTGCACACACATTCAGTCATTTCCTCCTCATCATCATTCAGGCTGTTAGCCTGTCATTCATTGACGCCTCTATGTTGCCCATTAATTGCAAAGTCATGTACCAGAACACCAGTAAATGACAATCTGGGCTTCGGCAGAATGTGTCACCCTCATTTATGACCAGTCATAGTGATTTGTTTCTGTGTCGGCACAGGCAGACAGACCCAAAGCCCCAGACGGCACAAGCAGACGACGTGGGATGGCTACTGATGTGCTGTCTGTTAGTTAAGAAGGAAGAGAAGGAGGGGTTGTGTGTATGCGTGTGTGTGTGTGTGTGTGTGTGTGTGTGTGTGTGTGTATGCAAGCAGATAGGCTTGGGCAGGTAAGAAATCTTGCAGACGTGCTCTGAAACCTGATGGTAAACCACCAGGAGCAGCAGCGCCACGTGACAAAGTGTGCAATATATTCAGACCCGACACCGCTAGAAGCAGCGTAGCTGCCAATCTCACAGCGGTGCCAAACATTTAATTATTAATTAGTTTATTCATGCTGATAGGTGTCCTATAAATGGGCTGGAGATGGAAGCTCCATAATCAGACCTGACACTGGACTAGATGGCCAACATGCCTGACAAACTCCTAACAGGCTGAAAATGAAAAAAACGTTTGTTTCTTTTTCCTATAGTGAATTAAAGTGTTCAGAACGGTGCAGAACAATGCTGTTCTGTTCACATGGGAGTGGTGTTAGTATTGCGCTTAATAGGACTTATCTTTAGGATTAGCAAACATCTCCAGAACAGTTCATCTTTGTCCCAAGTGCCTAATATTTTAGTCCAGGAAAGAACTTCAGTATCTCAAACAAAAGGTTTACCCAACGTACCGTAAGATTTTATTGACGGTTGTTTCTTTTTCCAAGAGATTGCGAGCATGGATGCTGAATATTGATTTCCTCAGCTGAAGCAGAGAAATATATTTAGACAGTAAGCCACACACAGGAGACATATTACACGAAGATCAATATGAACTACAATTCATATGCAGGCAAAAATGTATGCTGTTGTGCGAGAAGACATCAACAAACAAGGTCACGTCTTTTACTTCTAACTCGAGTTATTGTGGATTCACAAGTTCACAGCCTTCTAAAAGAGTCCTATGCATACAAGTTGATCAGTCAGAGTGAAGATTAAGAGTAATGGATCTAAATATGTGTATTACCTTCTGATCAATGTATTTATTGTCCTCGATGGCTGACCTCTTGGAGTGATCACAGGAGGAAGAGGAGGCCGAAGGAAGCCTGCGGAACAAACAACTGGGGTCCTGCTGCTGCCGGTCAATAAACTGCTTCATAAAACTCTCCCTGTATCGCACACAGCCATACAAAGACTGAGCATTTCTTGATGTATTCACCCGGAGAACTAAAACAATAAGTTGCATAAAACAATCTCCGCACACAATGGATGTAGTCGGAGAGAACTAGTGATGTATTAAATGCTTCTATTTAATTTAATACAGCAATTTGTGGGTGAAATCGTTAATATATTAACATGAATATCAGAGCATCTTAGTATTGGGTACATCCCCTTTCTGTTTTAAGTTTATACATTTGCATAATATACACTTATGCAAAATTGATTTTAAAAAAAAAATCATGACCCACATGATCAAATCCACCAGTGTCACCTGAATCCACAGATTAGACAGACAACAGATGTCTTATACACCAGAAAAATGACATTAAGGACAAAGCAGCTGATGATCAGTGTCACATTTTTGCTTAGATTTAAACAGAGAGCTAGAAATAGTGCAGAATCTAAAATATGAAATATTTAATATATTGGATATTTACTTTTTGTTTTTGAGTATTTCAACATTCTAGAACCATAGTTTTTATTTCTGGTTTTTAATGTGGTCTCAGATTTTTGTACCCAACAGTATATACAGTATCGTGACATAAAATAAATAAAAGTAGTATAAACTGAATATAGACTCTAATAATTCATGATGAGTCCCTCTGGACCTGATCTGCTACGTACGTCTCCTGTGCACTCATTTCCTGCTTGATATTGATGATGCACAAAATAAATATTATTTCAATGAACTCAATACTGTTTATCTATACCTATACACTCTATACCAATCAGCCATAACATTACCACCACCGCAAGGTGAACTGATAATAATGATCAATTATTTTCCAGTAAACTGGAATCAGGATCATGGGCATCCAAGGCTCATCTACTGTATGACCATAGTGAAAAAAGACAACCCCATTCAGTCCTATCCCACAGAAAGGCCAATGTAGCACAAATTGCAGAAAAAAATATAATACTGGTTTTGATAGAAAGGTATCAGAACATCCAGCATATCACAGCCTGCAGCGTACAGTATGGGGCCCAGTATTGATCTGGCCTCCAAATTCCCCAATCTCAATCCGCGTGAGTATCCATGGACCGCACCGGACAAACAAATCTGTCTCATGGAGGCACTACCCTGCAGCTCACTGCACCATACGGACCTGCCACTACCATCCCGGTGCCAGACATCACAGTATACTGTACACAAGGGGAACGTAGACAATATAGGGCACAATGCTCTACATTTTAACGTTATGGCTAATTGGTGTATAATCCTGCTTTCTCAAGTTTTGTTCCTCATGTCGTCTTGGGGTTTTGTTCCTTGCCACTTTAACCTGTGTCTCACTCAACCGGAATAAAAATAGACATAATTTCCGAGAAACTGCTTTGTGCCGATGTCCACTGTTCGAATCTCTTCATGATACAAGGAGAAGCAGATAGTTTCATATGCTCCTGTACCTGATCCTGGGCACAGTGAAATCTGATGGCAGCTTGGAGATCTTCACCATCTGCGGTCGGTTGGGGAACTTCTCGAAGATACGCAAGCGCAAGGGGAGCTTCTCCTTTGTGTCGGCATTTGCCTCACTCTGCTTCAGCTGTGAAGATTACAAGCAATGAACGGGAAGGGAAAGATGGGGAAAGGCAGGGAAGGGAAGGAAGGAAGGAACAAAAAAAGCATTTAAAAAGTTGGAAACCCTAAAACTAGCAATTTTTTTTTAGTTCTAGACAGATGAGGACCAATAACATTATCATTTCATTTCAACTACAATCAAAGACTTTAGATTGTATGCGGCAGTAACACAGATACTGTATAAACATCCAAGAGACACTATGTTGATGCACCTTAACCAGAACACAGATTGTATGCGTAGATTATTACTGTATAATCATTTTTCTTGATGATTTCGATCTTTATTAGTTCTGTAGTCAGGGCTGTCTGTACTGTAGCTGTAAGCGGGACTCTACTAATGAACGCTGGATTTTAAAAGAAAAGCCACCTCTGTAGACATTTTATCAAAGCAGGGAGCATACTACATCTTCCCATGTGTTGACAGTGTATGAAACAAAGTGCTGTAGGTTACTACACAATGCATTTCTTTGAATTAATGTGGACCTCGGAGCGCTATGACCTTTCATCTTCCTGTAGTTTTATAATGCCACAAAGGCCCACTGGTGCTTAGAAGTGTGTGCAAGGGAAACTCACTCATCTTCCTACTGCCAGGCGTTCAAGAGAGGATAAACATGCCTGAGTAAAACATGGTGATATTTATATGCATTCAAAAAATAATAAAATAAGAATGCAGCATGGCTTATTTGCCTCTCAGCTCCAGGGCTGGGGGTTCGGTTCTCGCCTCTGATCTACAGTATGTGGGTGAGTATGCATACCCATGCTTGCAGGGTCTCCCCCAGGAACTCAAAGACATGTCAAAAAAAAAAATCCACAGTGTATGATTGGGTGTGTAAGAGTGTGTGCTTGTGCTCTGCAAATGGTTGGCACCCTATCCAGCTTCGTGCCCAGAGGTGCCTGAAATAGTTTCCAAGCCCCCCATGAGCCTACACAGGATAAGTGATATAGACGATAGTTGGATGGTATAATAATAATTATTACTACACTTATAAACAGTGATCTAACACTCTATGCTTTTTGCAGCGACTGGTGCTATTCCAAAATCCTGCCCAAAGATGGCAGCAGCACCCAGCCTGAAAGAAGTCATGCTGAAATAATCTGCCCTCACACAGCACACATCGGGAAAACAACATCAAGGTGAATTATTCAAAAAAAAAAATCCATTTGCATTCTGAGCATGTGTGACTGTGTGTGAATGCAAGCTGAACTGTTCACACTAGGCAAGCGATGGTAAAAGACAAAATCACAACGTATAGCGTTCGATTAGATCAATTAATTGTTTATGAAAAGACTAACTGATATTTCTTGGCTGCCGCGGTCTGCCTGGGAGCCTGGAGATAAATCTGATGCATTTTTGATGAGAAACAGAAGCCAAGGATGAATGCTTATCAGTAGCACTGGGAAGAAACTGCAAACCTTCACAGGCTTTCTCCCATCTTTGCAAGACAGCTAAAAATCGTTTCAGCGTGGGTGATGGGGAAAAAGCGACAGGGAACCATGTTCTACAGTAAACATAGATGCATGTAACACTGGAACATGGGCAATATCGCATGAGCAAGAGTGCGGTAACAATATACAGTACTGACCACTGAGGCAACCGTGATGTGGCTGTAGGTACGAGCCCACGGGAGTGATATAAATAATTACAGCTGTGTCAATAACTATTATAACAGCATGCTTCCCTGATCGATACAGCTTCTACACAACACTGTAATACTAAATAATACTGTAATAATCGATTGAGACACAGTATGGTCAAATGTTGCCTAGTATTGTTACTCTGCCAGAAAAAAACTGATCTCACTTTATAGCTTACATTGATTTGAACAGGGCGGCACTGTGGTGTAGTGGTTAGCACTGTCGCCTTGCACCTCAATTGTCCAGGTTCGATTCCTGTCCCTGGAGTTTGCATGTTCTCCCTGTGCTTGGTGGGTTTTTTCCGGGTACTCCGGTTTCCTCCCACAGTCCAAAGACAGACAGATACGATAGGTTCATTGGCATTCCCAAATTGGCCGTAGTGTGTGAATGAGTGTGTTAGTGTGTGCCCTGCGATGGATTGGAACCCTGTCCAGGGTGTACCCTGCCTTGTGCCCTAAGTCTCCTGGGATAGGCTCCAGGCCCCCCCATGACCCGGAATACAGGATTAAGCGGTATAGATGATGAGTGAGTGATTTGGCCACTTAATTGGCATCCTTTCTTTTATTTCATATCAATCTTCCATGCATTCATACCATATTGTCAGCCATGAAAAGTATTGTTCGCCCTGTAATATGATTATGTCATGAACACTAGGAGTAATTTAAACCATGTCAAACTAGGAAGTGGAATTTACCTACCAAATACAGACAATTTGAGTGATACATCCAGTAAAACATAACGCAATTAACTGGTGTATCAGCATGTACAGTACTATCCATACACTATACTGTATATAATCAACGTGGGCACAAAATGGTACACCGTGTTGTGTTATTAGTGTCGAGAAAGATGGGTGGCACCAGACTATTAGACGTTAGGGTTGAGAATGAGGCATGCTTTGACCTGCCCCATAAGCACCTCATGGGAGATTTTGTTATTTGAAGCTGAAAATCCTTCAGGACAAACCAATATAAAGAAACCATCTCTGTTCTACTGGTAGCAACAATCTCTCTGTTTTCACAAACATCCACACCGACACTAACACACTGGAGCACCACAGAGACCTGCTAATAGGCATGTGGGCTACAAATAACCTGAGAGGAATTTCAATACCCTTAAATGTTTTGCATGGGGTAAACCGTTCAGATCTGCAGTACATTTAAGCAAAACAGTGGATAACAAAAAGGATATCTGGTGTTTGATCTGGGAGCGATGTGATTCTGTGGCTAGGCAACAGAGATAACATATCCCACTGATTACACACAGAAAACCTCAGAAGAGATGAGTGGCCTTCCTTCTCGATCTTTAGATCCTTGCTAGTTAGCAACTAAAAAAAAAAAACTGCTACAGTCATCTGTTCCAGTTCGTGGCTCGCTCTGGGCCGGAGCTGAATTTCCCAATGATACAAGAACGACAGAGAATGTACATTTGTTTGCAGATAACTGGATTGTTTAAGAACGTGAGATTCTTTCTGCCAGTCCCCAAGGTACCAATCAATGGCTCTATGCTCGGCAGGACCGCTGCAACTGAACGCTCCGCTCAGCAGCAGCTTCTGATTAGCTCTCACCCAACCCTGCTCGAGATATGGCCCACTGCAGAGAGAACACATGCGCCCCACTATTTACATCCTTTGTATAAACAGCTGAATAGAAGAACACGTACGGCTCCACTATGCCGAGTTCTGCCTGCTTGTTTATTCATAGCTCTTTGTTTTTCTCTTTTAATACAAGACTGGAAGAAGTAAAGCCCAGAAAACATATGCTACTGCTGAGAGCTAGAGCAAACGTATGAAATATTACATCACACAAAATCGGTTAATTTGATCATCTCCGACTCCCTTGATAAGCTGGTTCAAAGGTGGTGGGCTTATAGAGACGTAGCTACCTAATACACACACACCACACGCACACACGCACACACGCACACACACACACACACACACACACACACACACACACACACACACACACACACACACACACACACACACACACACACACAAAATGTCCTACAGAACACTGATTGATGGATTTACATGCTGAGAGAGAAAAACAGCAATGTAGTCTGCATACTAATTAAAACAAATGTATGGGTACTATGAGTTGCTCGTTTTTGCATTACCACGGGGGGTTCCTACATAAATAAAGGGAGCTTGTGCAAGAAGAACAGTGCATTGTTTCTGCTTTTCATAATGATGAATTCGAAATGGCATTTCTCATAAATCAGTGCAGTAAAAGCTAAAAGGCAGCAATTTATGTGGCAGCTTTCAGACATATTAGTGTGATCCATTCATTTTTGTATTTTTTTTCCCACACATTCTTTCCAATTTCAGGCTCGGCTGAACTGCACGTTACGGTATTCTTCAGGTCATCCACCTCAGGAAGACTGGGCTTTTATTAATGATCAATCACTCTGTGGTTTGAAGCACATTCACAAAAATGGCCATGATGGATCCTTTATGGATGTTAATCCTCCATAAATTCATCCTCCAAATCTATACCACAGAGCCTTCAAATTCCAGTTTGATGACTATAAACAAAGACCTAAAATAAAAGCACTGCCTCTACAGTATGTCCTTTTGCTGTGAAAGGTACATTGAACGTACTGTAGGTTTCTGTGATGTTGGACATTAGTGCCTCAGGAAGAACTTTGAAGGAAAACAAAAGTCTGTCTGCTCTTTTCTACATATAGTAAAACCCTAAAACAGTGTTTTCTTCTTCACTTAAAAAAAATATATATATTGAATTCATAACATCCATTTGCCATGTCTGGATCGCATAGTTTTGGATGATTTCTATTCGGTTTGGTGTCACACTGCGAGTAATTGAACAACGCAAAAAGCTGGATCAAATGATATGAATGTCATCAAAGTTTTCACTCGCTTGATGGAAGATGGTGATGGAAAAAGCAACTTTTGGAATGTGTGAGCAGAAATCATAAAAATCACCAAAGCATTGAGACCACAGAATTGCTTCTAAATAAATGATTACATAATGCTCCTCAACAGGCAAAGGAAAAGTGTTGACACTGCTGACTAGAGATCCCAAGTTCAAATGTTAACGATACCACAGCAATCTTCGACCCGGGCCAAGAAATGCCAAATTGCTCTATAGGTGGGATGGATAGCATACTCTCTCTCTCTCTCTCTCTCTCTCTCTCGCTCTCTCTCCTTTTAAGCAGTGACACTAACCAATCATGAAAGTCTATGAGCTCATGCAAGCAGAAGGAAACCTCTTCCTCTGAGACAGCTGCATTGGACTGTGGAAAAAAAAAAAAGGTTGGAAAACATGGTAAAAAAAAAAGAAAAAGAGGGTTAGGTTCACCTCTTAGTCCTTCCGGCTGGTCAGCTCGGGAGACCCGAGTATTGGGTGAAAGACTAAACTAGGGTTTTTACCAGGTTAAACTAGCTCAAATAACTGGGTTAAATGTTTGCATGCATGTATTTATTCAATTTTTCATTTTCTTGTTCATCCATACAGGTTAGTAAGTAAGATGTGAAGTCTTCCAAAGTAGTTTTCCAATGTATTCATCTCTCAACATGCTCCACATATAATCAGTAGTGAATGATAGGGGAAGAGGGTTGAGTTTAACCGTGCCTGGCACGTCAGCTTGCGGGTGCGGGTCACGCGAGGGACAGAGCCGCGCATAAACTGTTCGGAACGGAAAGTTCTGCAAGGTTGCTACCACTCAGAGTTCTGAACAGGCAAAGGCAAATTTATACACGCAGTTGCCAGGCAACGGCGCCGTCAGGCAATCAGCCTGAACGAGCCGCACCTGAAGGCGTGTCTATTTAAGGGTCCTGATACCCTCATTTAGGTAGCACCGGTAAGGTATCAGGACCAGAGACAAAGAAAGAAAGAAAGAAAGAAAGAAAGAAAGAAAGAAAGAAAATAAAAGACAGACAGACAGACAGATAGTGTGCTGCTCAGAGACAAAGGCAAAGCCCAGCCTGTCTGTTTAGGGCGCCGGCGAAAGCGACGAAACCCCTCTCTCTCCCATAGATCCTCGGTAAGGGCGAAGGCCCCGAGAGGATAAAAGTTTTGTTTTATTTTCCAGTGCCCCGTCCGTTCTCGCGTAGACGGCGGAGCTCTGTTTACTTTGTGTTTACAGTTTTCATTTGTTTCCTTTTAAGTTTCTTAATTAATAATCCCAAGCTATCTCCAAACGGGAAGGTCTTCCCGTGCGTATCACAAGCACTCGCACAGCCTCCTATTTCGTTCACCCTCTTATAGCCCAGCATAAGGGCTCTTATCAATAAAAAAACATCGCGTGCTGCAGCTCTCCAGACCTTCACCATGTAACACAGCTTGTATATGTTATTCATCAGAAAGGCAGTCAAAGGAGAACTGGATAGCTTTTCTTGATTAAGTTTACTAAAAGCAGCCTAAAATGAGTCCTACTGTATATTTCGACTTGATTAATATTTTGGCCCAGAACAGTGAGCTTCACCTTTATTTGGGACGGAGCTGCTCAGGATACATTTATTAGGTGAACAGTACATTGCTTAACCAAGTATGAGTCACTTAAAAGAAAAGGAAACAGTTGTAAGCATTTTCATTCCAGAAGGCTTTAAACATTGCAAAAAAATTCAAAAACAGCAGAGAGGAATGCAGAACTGAAGTTCTATATGGTGTGTAATTTAGATACAGAAAAAACCTTCACTCTAAAAAAGCCAAAACAAACTACCATAGGCATCTGTTAACATGGATTGCACTCATGTACACATGGGCACAAACAGGTCCTGAAAGAAAAGGATTACAAAGAGATGGCAGCACCTGTAAAGTTGTTCAGGTTATAATTACAAGAATACAATTTCCAAGTCAAACTAGGTCTGGTGATGAAATTTCAAGCACAGTATGGTGATTGGACTCTTAGCCACGGTAAAACATTTGAATGATGTAAACATTTTAAAGAAGGCCATGAATGACGATCCTAGCAGAAGTATCACTGCACTCGGTCCTGATGTGAACCGATCATGGCTCCAGCAAACGCTCTACCTTCATGGTATTCAAGCACTATTGAAGTCCTTGGATAAGTGCATTAGTGTATGATTACATACAGACATAAAGGTAGATTTTTTCCTGTTATAACTGCACAATCAAAAATCCCAATTTGATTTAAACACGACTCATATAATTCAGTTATGTAATATTTTTCAGGACCTCCCCTGATCTCCATGCCTAGTCATATAGATAGAAACAATATTTATTAATAAATAATTTATTTTCCATGTGTCAAGGAGGAAACTAAAGAAGTATAATATTATAGTTTGATGCACTCCTCAGTCTTCTGGGGAGTTGAGAGATGAAAAGCAGAGAGCAAATGCAAAACAAGTGTTGAAAGTGCAGCTGATTACACATTTCCTTTGATTTACTACAGTTTGAGCGACTAGCAGTGACAAGGTTAATACATTAGTTTCTCCCAAAACAAGGAATACATTTAACGGTATATGTGTTTTCGAGACTTATCGGATTTATCGGGTGTTGTTGACAGTTTCATATAGGCTTAGAAAGAATTAATTCTTTTCCCAGCTCAACTACATTATTAGCTTAAAGGGAATAATTGCGAGCTCAGTGTAATTTTGCCTGTGTTTATTCGCTTGTTTTCAGCAAGTATCTTATCGGTATCATGTACTGTCTGAGATTTTTTACCTGCCATTGTATCAAAAACTAGACAGATCAAACATTTTAGTGTTTCACACAGAAAATTCCTTAGGATAACGGAGGAGACACAAAAGCAGGGTTCGTGGTTAGACCTTTAGCTGTCTATTCATATTAGTAATGCATGAGAAGACTTAAGCCCAGCAGCAGGTGCAAGCTTAGTCATATGTGTTAAAAAAAGGAACATTTTAGCTTAGGTCAAAAGGTTATTGAAGAAAACTGATCTTTTTAAGATGATTTATTAATCATATTAAACCCTAAGCAGTTCTTTTAAAATAAAAAATGGGAATAAAAATAAATCAATAAAAATATGCAATGGCAAATTTATGGCAATATTTGTAGAACTTAATTGAAAGTAGCAAATTGCGATATTGGCAAATTAATGAAATACATAAATGGCAAAGTGGCATTGAAAACAAATAAAAGACCACGCATCATATACAGTAGGAAAAGACTGATACGCTTGTCAAAGCAAACATTTATGAAAAAATGACATGGTTCATTCCATTAATTTTTGTTTCGGTGTAGTGTAGATTAGATTTGAATCAGTATTTTAAAATCTGAAATATGATATGAGTCAGGTACAGTAGGTGTGAAACAAAAATGTCACTCTGTATTCATAGCAGTGAACAGGATTTGCTTTAACATAGCATAATTATATCTGAATATGTTCCACCATCACCATTATCAATGATGTTCCCATTTGTAGCTGTCACAACTGGAACTGAATATGACTTTCTGCTGTTGTAGCCCACCTGTCACAAGATTTACCATGTTGCATCTACTACAGTAAGATGCTTTTCTGTTCACCATGGATGTAAAGAGTGGTTATTGTAGCTAAAACAAATCTGGGCAATTTCCTCTAATCAGATTTTTTTTGCTCAGAGAATTATTATTTATTATTTCTATTACATATATTTTTGTTATTATGTCTTTCTTTTTTTTTCTCACCAATCTTAAGCCTGCTGTACTGTGTACAGGTGTTCCTATTGAAGAAGCCAGTATAGATTGCAGAAGTACTGTAACTTAGTCATGCGATTGTTTTCGCAAGACGAGCAAAAATCTTTAATAAAATGTAACTTGATAAACGAGCGTAGTCTTAATATACAAGTATTGTAGTATGTATACGCTTTGTCACGTGATCACAACTGAGCCAATGGTTCTTCTCTCTCTCACACGCTGTGGTATTGTGGGTAATCGTCTCTAATGCTCAGTCTCAGTGTTGCGTGTGTCACTCGTATTGTCAACACCCATGCACACGTGTACTGTTTATAATAACAGTGACCATGTGTGGGCACCCGTAAAGCATGTGATTGTGTGTGTGTTTAACAAGATGCTGTATATTATTTTGCTTAGATAAAATCAGTAGCTGTTTTAGTTCTTTAGAAGTACATTTGTAAGTTCTCCCTTTGCTTATTGAGTTTCCTCCCATAGTCCAAAGACCTGGGGTGTAAGCTGATATTGTATGTGTGTGCGTGTGCCCTCCGATAAGCACAAGGGATGTTCCTGTAAAAATATCCCCCCCCCCAATTCTATCACCCCCATACACCAGTCTCCATTGAACTTTGCTTTTACATGGAATCTACACGCATCTGTCCTGATACCCCATAATGCATGCACCTCCCCGCTCTTTCTCTCTCTCCAGACTTGGCAGAATCCCATAAGGAGCACAGGAAAAGACGGGTCATTTTTTCCTTCTCATTTACCCTCTAATGAAGCATGGCAGCACTGCATAGGCTATAAACTCCCAGACCACTTAGAGGTGCACCTGTGACACCCGTGGGGCCAGCTGCCAGGTTGCTCACTGGGGTGGGACTGACGGAGCATGGACGCTGTTCTTTCCAGAGTCCTGTAGGAGAAACCGAAGGTGACATTGAAACCCTGGTTGTCCTGTGTGGTGTGACGTGCATGTTTGCACGAGGCGGTGTCATTTCAGGACCGGGCTGAGGAGGGATGTCAGGCAGGGCTTGTCTGGTCAAATGAAACTTTCATACTAACATACTAACCACGATAGAGTTCCAGGGAGAAAACTGGGTCAAGGTAAAAGTGAGACGGGAACAAACACACACTGTCTGGGGCAGCAGACATCTGGATCAAGCTCTGTTTGCTGGGGAAGCAGAAGGATTTAAAGCATGGCTAGGGCTATGTGAGACCAGCCAAATAAACGTGTGCTGTGAGCAGCATGCTGATGGACAGCTCCGTTACTAGAGGAAACTAAAGAGACGTGCCTATCACAGCCAGGAGGGACTCCTGTATGTGGGCGTGTGCGTGTAGGTGTGTGTGTGTGTGTGTGTGTGTGTGTGTGTGTGTGTGTGTGTGTGTGTGTGTGTGTGTGCGCGTGTGCGCGTGTGTGTGCCTGTGTGTCTGCAGGCACCAAAACAGTGGAGCTCTTCAGAGGTTTATCCCCTGTGCGTATTTGTGCAGAGATAACTCAAACAGATAAGGCAGCGTGCGTTCTGCACTAGATGGCAGTGTGGTTAGGCGCAAAGGCATAACAAACAAGCATGGACGATCATCCTGACCTTTTCAGAAGTTTATGCTTTTTTTCCCTGAGATTTACCCCAGTTTAATTCAGCTGAGTCAAAGTCAATCCTAAATATTTATGGCACACATGGATGAATGGTTGATCGCTCTATACTCTTCAAGTGTACCAATGGAATAAATTATGTCAGCGCTAAAACACCGGTTCGAGGAGAGATGCAAACCAGGACAGACAGACCAAATGATTCATTATACCGCTCTATCCTTTGCTCATTTTCAAACACACACAGGTCGAGAGAAAGCTGAAAGAGATGTAAGAAGAGACAGCGAGAGAGAGAGAGAGAGAGAGAGAGAGAGAGAGAGAGAGAGAGAGAGAGCGCTCATTATTTAGTTGGCTGGGAAAGCCAGGCGTTAAGAGAGAGAGCCCTACATTGTCTTCTTCATTATTCACCTGGAGAGATGGCACTTTGTGAGATACCCTCTGCAAATTGAGCTGTAATGAATGTACTGCAGTGCCTTTCTCCCACAGCCTTTTGATATTCTCTCTCCCCTTCCAACAGCCGGTCCAGAGTACACAAGCCAGCCCAGGCCGCCTGGAGAGGCTTTTGATATCAGAAATACACACGCATGCACAGTCACCCCGAAGGAAGCGCTCCTATTTGATGTCCGTCAGTAAAAAGATAAACATTTCCCCCCCTACCATTGAAAGCTGCTTTTTACTGCCATTTAGCTGGAAGGCGGTAATGATTTGTTGAGCTTCTATCACTATCAATCTTTCAAATCAGATGGGGAAACAGCCCATGACCGGCCAAATGAATAGACTGCATGAGAAAATATGAAAAGAGAACATGATCCAGAACAAAAACGGTGGAGGATGTGATGACGGAGACCTGATTACTCAAGCCAGGGTGTGTAGACTTACTGTACAGTACACTGCGCCTATACTGATCCACGTAATATTCGTCTTAGAAATGGAAACAAACCCTGTTGTACCTGTATACTGTACATAGCACACAACTAGTGCATCAGCTTCCTGTGATGTTCTCCTGGGTGTCTCCTTTAATTATTTTTAGTCATCTCACAGGCAGAGCAGTCTATGCAATTCATTAAAATTTCTCCAAAGCTAATTTCACACAATAACTGCATTATTCCAATCAGCGTGATGAAAGCGGTGTGAAGCATCAGAGCACGCAGACCCGCGTCCTGACAGAGACTAAGAGGAAGCTCATTAAACACTTCCTGTTATCAGAGGCTGATCTGTGGCGTTTGGAACACGCCGGGTATTCATTAGCTCTACCTCCGCTTATCCTGTCGCCTTTAATTGCTAATGATCCTTTAGGGTGCGTGCAGGTGCCGGCCACGCTGGCTAGCAAATTGAATCAACATCCTGTGAACGCAATAGCAAAAAAAGATTGGCTATTGAAGAAGCAGGTCATTCCGGAGATTAATCTCGCTGCCTAATAACAGCTCTTGTTATGCCCTCTATCATTTTCCTGTTTCTAATGTTTCTCACACTGGTTTTCAATGCTTTAATGCTATAAAGGCAAGATGTGTAAAATTTTGGACAGCTTATTGAAACTGCCCCGATTCTGATGAAACTGCTGGGCTTACTTCACGAGCATATCCCAAAGATTATGCCTACAGCAGAAAGAAAGCATCAGGTCCCTATCTAATCCATCAGTCGAGGACTAGGCCACAGACGCTTTTGTTATCTGTGGCCGTGGCTTTGAAATTGGTTTCGAATCAAGACAAATCAGCTGTCCACCCTGACAGATTCAAGTCATTTCCATGCAGACACATGTTGCAGTTCACAAATAATGATGAATGTTATGAAATGAAGGGACCTACTGTATATGAGTTAAACATTTCTGGTGCTGCATACTGAGTAAGTTTATGATTTTCCTAAAAATCTATTATTAATAGTCTAATATTGCAAGTAAACATATACTCTTGAACCAATCATCTACAAGCTATCACAGATATTTAGGCAAATCCGATCTAAGCTGGTTTAGAGCTCCAAACCTTCAAGGAATAATACCAGATAGTGCTACTGCACTTTAGATAATGTATCATTTATGTGGAGGATATTAATGAGATTCATATGAACAACAGGCCATGGAAATTGCTTCTAGGTTCACCACATAGCCACAAATCTTCATTATGCTAGTACCTGGAGAAGACAAATTAATATCATATGAAATATATTGCTACGAGACAATATTCATTATTCATTCATTTATCTTCGAGTAATGGCGGTTCCAAAGCCTATTCTCAGAACACTGGGCATGAGGCAGGAACACTGTCAGGTTGCAGGTCTCCAATCACACAATCACACAGGTCACACAATTTGCTTTTGGAGGTAGGAGGAAACTGGAGAACCCATAAGGACAGTGGGAGAACACTAAGCTATGAGATTACAAGGCTACCTATCCAGTGGTGCCTTGGGATGTGATTGGGATTCATGGTTATGATGGACCGTCAACCACTAATCATTCTTAGTTCTTCAAGTAGCTCTTCTTCCATAACATGCTTATCCTACTCATCATGTACCCTAATCCACCTTTATTATCTCAGCGGTCTTTCACCACTCACTTATTGCACTGCTTTCTCTTTTAATTGCTATATCTTTATTGTTTTTGCACATCTCAGTTTGCACCAGCCTATCCACTGATTATACATCCTCATTCGCCTATATGTAGCATATATTCACGTCATTCTTTTCGTACACTTCATACATTCATTTATCTTCTCTACTGGTTATCCTACAGGGTACAGGGTCAAGGGGGACCTGGAGCCTATCCCAGAAGATTTTTGGGCATGGGACACACCTTGTGCCAATTCATTGCAGGGCACACACGCACATGCACAACAGGCAACTTGAGAACGCCAATTAGCCTAATCTGTAGGTCTTTGGACTGTGGGAAGAAAACAGAGTACCCAGGTGAAACCCACCAAACTCCACGCACACAGACTCGAGAGGGAAATCGAACCCTGGACCCTGAAGGTGAGCTTGCAGTGCTGACCACTATGCCACCATGGCTCCTTTATACAGTGTTGCAGTCAATGCTCTAATGTTTAACACATTTCTAAACCAGGAGCATCAAATCAAACCTATCCTAAGCTATCCTAAGTCATTAACAGCTAATGATAGGAGAATCTCAGAGAGATCTGGAAAATAATTATTAGCAATATATGAGTCAAGCAAGTTCCAAACAAACAAACAAACAAACAAAAAACACAGAAAAAGTAAGATCACATGGACTATTTGGACTGTCTCTTAGTCATCCTTGTAGCAATATGGCACAAAATAAACCTTTCATTTTGAACACAAACATATCTAAACTGTGAGCAATAGCTGGGAGCTTTTTGTTTCTCCCGCTCCATCGAGACATGGCTGGTATTTGAACAACTCCATCTGTGAGGGGATCTAAGAACATTGCCACACATGGCTCAACAGTGATGCTCCTGGGAGTCATGAAAAGGGAAGGTCAGTAAAAGAGAAACAGAGAGAAAGATTCACAGGGTATATGAACTGAATTGTGCTACATTAAACATTATAGTGTTTCTTAAGAGGTTTAGCATCAGTACAAGAGGCAATACAATGCACAGAGAATGTGTAGTTAGAAAGAACGGTGGTATGAGAAAGGTTGTAACAGGTAAACCCAGGGCTTCAATATGCTGATTACCCTCTGCTGCAATATGCCATTCCACTGAAATGGAACTGTCAGTCCTATTTGAAGAATTCGCACGACCCATTCATGAGAAAAAATCGTGTAACAGCCTGGCTTATCAATTCTCCAAACTCGGCCATGGCTCAACCATCAATCAAACTGAAACTGCTGTATATTTTTGTCTATATTTTTTCTGGTTTGGAAACCATAAAGTTTTCTCATATTTGATAGCTCTTCCTTATAACAAGAGGAATGATTGTACTCATTACCTACTTGTGTACTTCGTCAAGTATAAGAAACAATAGATGCCTGCAAGCATTAGAATTTCAGGTAGTCCGTGTCATCAGAGGGGAAAAAAAATAAAAAAAGGTCTTTTTTTTTTTTTTTACTTTATTCTTTATTTTATTCTCGTTTTTCCTCAGTTGTAGAGAAGGGCGTCTTGAGCCACTGTAATATCTGGTGGTAAATCATTGATGGTTCAAACTGTTTTTGTTTGTTTTTTTGGGGGCGGTCTGGTTGTCCACAGGTTCTTGTGAAGATTGATGGCATCGTGAATCCTCCGTTCCAGGGCATCTCAAAGGAATCCTAAGCACTTTACATTTCAGCCAGGTTACTTCAGTGTGGACACATAGGTTTGGCCATAGATTAATCCTTTAAGATGTTGAAGTGACAGTAATGAATGGTAATGCCAACGTTATCAACAAATCTTTTCGTTTGCTAACTTATACTGTATGCCTCAAATACCTTTAAAATATTACTCAAATAGGGTGAAAGCTATTGACAAAAACTAGTTCAAGGCTTACATCCATTCCAAAATTATTCAGTTCATCTATTGGTTAGAATGATAATTTCAAATAAACCCCACAAACATTTAACTATTCCTTCATAAGTCAAAAATAAGAATCTTGGATACACCCACTGATGGATGCACAAACAAGGCCAAGATTATATACTGTAATAATATATAATAATACCACAGCCTTTTTGTTTATTTAATAAAAGTCTCGGGATTTGTACTGGAATCAGAAAATGGTAGCTTTGCTCTTGAAATGTTCTGCATAAAAAAATGTTCCAAAATCATTTACACATTTTCAACCTTGTATATTCAATCTTGGATTATAGTTTCTAAGGTCTAATTGAGGTACTAACTATAATTTTGAAATAAGAGCTTTGCACAAAAAACACTCAAGAAGTCTTCAAATTTCAAAAATTATGACTGTCACTAATCAGTGTCCCCAAGTGTCCCCAATATCAAACAATGTCACATTGATGAACGGTGCCACTTAACCACAGCTAATTTATTATCAAAATCATTATGCATTTATAAGATGATTGATGTGACAACTGTCCTGTTTTCCCTGTGGGCCCGGGCTACATTTTAATTGTAAAACTATACTGCAAGTATAGTTATACTGCAAGTATACTGCAAGTATAGTTGAAACATGCAATCATAAGTGTAAAACTTACTATCTTTTAAAAATTTCATGACTCAGACCATACTTCTGTTACCGACTTCAAGAGTTTCATGGTTGAAAGAGCAGGGGGGTCAAAAACCCTTCAAAAGCAATTACTGATGACATTATCACAGGGGACGGCAATCTGTTCAGTGAGAGCTACAAAAACAACCTTCAGAAAAAAACCCTAAGAGCTGTCACTGTCACCAAATCAACACTGAGATACAAAAGGACAAAACCCATCTCATCCTTATTTGTTCCACATCAGGATGAACTAGTCTTAGTAGAGTCAAGGTCAGTCTTTGAATTGCTTTGATACCAACTGTTTATAAAAGCTCCCCTTTTTTCTGTATACTTGGAGAGCAATCATAATCTAGCAGTCTATTTTAGGTTTGCCCCCATCTGTGCTAGAAGCACCTGAAAAATAGGCAATTTTACAGGCTGAGCAGCAGATCCTTCAGCTATGGCTAAGATAAAACTGATCTGGACATGTCTAGATGTTGAAAGCATGCCAGAGAATTGATGAAATTCAGTGAGCCAGAATTTAAAAAACATGTCCCAAAGATTTTGGGAGGTTTGCAGTGTTGGTAGTGTACTGATACACTGATAATATCTCAGCACTTGTAACTAGAGGTGAGAGACAATTGAGTTCCCTTTCAAAAGCTAAACTTGATGTTGCATGAAAACGCTATGAGAACATCTCTTTGTTCAACCGGTTGTGAAGAATGTGTGTATCAAACACGCCAAATTTTGGCTTATATAACCTCGGTCAGGTGACGTCATATGATTAGGTGCATCTGCGAATTATAAATAGGAGTGACCCGAAAACATCCTCAGGTCAATTTTTTGTCTGAAAGGACATCCAGCCACGCCAGCAATGCGGCTTTGGAGTGCAGCATCTCGTTCCTGCTTTTTCAGGGAACAGGGTTACAACAAAGTAACCCGAGACGTTCCCTTTCAAAAGCTACACTCGGTGCTGCGTGAATACGCTAAGGGAACAAGAATACCAATGATGCTGCACTGCAAGTGTCTGGTCCCTCAGGTTGTGCTGCGTGTACGCACAATAGCCAAAGAGGTCTCAGACAAAACTTTGGGGTGCTGACTTGAGGACCCGCGAGCCCAGAGTTGCATGGACATCCAAACTATAAAATCTGACAAATGTGTGCTGAGAGGACCAACCTGCCGCATCACACACTGGCTGCAAGGGGACACCTCTTGCCAGACCAATTGATGAGGCAATCCCCCTGGTCCAATGAGCCCTGATTCCTAGAGGCAAAGTGTGACCACGCGCCTCGTAGGCTGGAGCAATAGCATCCCTCACCCAATGTAACAACGTTTGTCTAGTGGCTGCCACCCCCCAGTTGCGGCCCCCATAGCAAATAAAAAGCTGCTCTGACTTAAGCCACTGGCTAGTGCGGTAGACGTAAATCCGAAGAGCGTGTACTGGACACAGTAAGTGAGGTATTTCCTGCTCCGGAGCTGTAAAAGGTGGCGGACAGAAGGCTTAGAGAACAACTGGGTGCATGGTCAAGAATGGAACTTTCTGAAGATAGTTCGGGTGAGGATAGCTTTGACTAGCCCAGGGGCAAAGTTTAGGCAGGATGGGGAGACAGACAAAGCCTGCAGATCTCCAATTCTCTTCAAGGAAAACCATCTTAAGTGTCAGAAGCCTGACAGGCGCTGACTCTAGTGGTTCGAAAGGGGTGTCAATCGGACCTTCAAGCACAAACGCTAAGTCCCACAAAGGGACCGTCACTCTAGTGGGTGGCCTCAATCGTTTAGCTCCACGAATAAAACGGCAACTTAAGAGTGCTTTCCCACAGAAACCCCATCGGTCAGAACATGACAAGCCGAAATAGCGGCTACGTACATTCTGAGAGTACTAGGGCATAAGCCCAAGGACAACTTTTCTTACAGAAACTCCAGCACTGAAACAATTCGGCAGTGGACTGGGTCTACATGTTTTGCCATGCACCAACTTTCAAATACACTCCATTTGAGGGCATAAGTTCTTCTAGTGGAGGGAGCTCTAGCACTTAGAATAGTTTCAATTACGGTGGCTGGAAGACCAGCATCTCTTAGTTCGTCCCCATCAGGGGGCAGACGTGAAGGTTCCAGAGCTCGGGCCGAGGATGAAATATTGTTCCTTGCGCCTGAGACAGATGATCCCTCCTCACTGGAATCACCCACGGTATGCCGTCGAGGAGAGATATTAGATCCGAGAACCACACTCTGGTCAGCCAATGGGGCACTATCAATAAGAGGCACAAACCCTGTTGACTGACCCTTGCCAGGACTCCCAGGAGCAGAGCTATCAGAGGAAATGCATAAAGGCGTAATCTGGGCCAAATATGGGCCATCGCGTCCAGAACCAGGGTTGCTGGAGGAGTCAGAGAGTAGTAAAGGGAACATTGTGCTGTTTCTTGAGAGGCAAAGAGGTCCACCTCTGCTACATAAAATCTCTTCCAAGTTTTGACTGACTACTTCAGGGTGGGGATTCCAATTCCCGCGTGTCACAGCTTGTCTGGACAGCAAGTCTGCTCCCACATCCATATGGAATGTAAATCGCCCTGAGGGACAGGAACTTGTCATGTACCCACGGCAGAATCTGGTGCGCTAGCTTTTTCCAGCGGCGCAAGGACAGTCCACCCAGGCAATTTACTTACGAGACTACCGTAGTGTTGCCAACCCACACTAGGACATGGTAGATTCTCAACTGCTGGAGGGAGTATTTCAGGGTCAGAAATAGAGTCATCATTTTGAGGCAATTAATGTGCCACACGAGAAGATGACCTCTCCAGATCCCTTGGGCCGGACTGTCATCCAAGAATGCACCAGAGCCCATGAGGAACGCGTCTGTTGTTAGCAACTTGCGACGAAAAAATTGTAAAATTGGACGCAACCCCCCATCTGTTTTAGAAACCAGGAAATACTGACTTTAGTAGCCTGGGTCTCTGTCTGACAGGGGAACATGTTCTATGGCCGCTTTTTCCAGCTTTTTCTGTAATTGCTGAGTCAGCAGATGCGCTCGTTCCAGTTACTTGGAAGTGGAGACCATGCCACTGAAACATGGAGGATGATGTGCAAAATGAATCCTGTAGCCTCTCTCTAAAGTGATTTGTACCTACGGAGACATACCTGGCAGTAGGGTTTCCTCTTTGAAAGGGGCACAAGTTTTGACACTGAGGCTGGATGGGGGGTGTTAGGTGTATCCTGAAACATGGCAGGAAGGAACCGAACACCTAACATTTCACTGGAGACCGCTGCTCCCCGAAACACGAGTGGTGGCAAAGATTGGACAATGGCCTCCCAAGGGTGCCAGAGAGGAGTCTTTATGCCTTTTTTGGAATTTTTACACGCCCCTCCCTGGTCGGAGACACGCCCGGGGTCCTGGCCACATCAGCCTCAGGACTTCTTTTTGGCGGAGATTGTGCTCCTCAGGTCTGGTCTTTTTGAGGTGGATTGCGAAGCACGACGAGTCACTTCCCAGTCTCTACGAGGGGGTGCCCGGCATGCCACACTCTGCGCCTCATGCCTTGTGAGAGCCAGACCTGGTCGGGATGGTTGGCCGACGGTCCTGACTCGAGCACGGCGGGGAAAAAACCTCCCAAAAGCCTGTTCATATAGTTTCGCCTCCCAAAACCTTTGGGGAATCTCGCTTCTGCGGCCAGTCGATATGCAACTGTTCAACCGCACGTGTTACTACTTCGAGTAATTCCTGATATGCTCTGTCATGACTAGAGGAGCGTTCTGAGGTGGCTATCTTGATGGAAGCAAAAGAGGAAGTCTCTTCCACCCTTTCACAAGAAGCGCCAGAGATCTGCCAGATCGGCACGTGAAAGAAGGTGAGCCGCGCGCGAAGCACCTTAATAGGGAGGAGATCACAGTGCTCACAAAAAAATTTTTTTGGAAAATCGTTTAGTAAATTCTGCCATATTGATGAGTTATCTAACACTTTTTCCTTTTGTTTGTATACTCGCTTGCACATACACACGCAAACACAATGCGGTCCTTGAAGACAAAAAGACCTGAAGATGTTTCCGGTTCACTCCTATTTATAACCCGCAGGTGCACCTCATCAGATGACGTCACCTGACCGAGGTTATATAAGCCAAAATTTGGCGTGTTTGATACGCACATGCTTCACAACAGGTTGAACAAGTAAATGTTCCCATAGCATTTTCACGCACAATCAAGTGTACTGTAGCTTTTGAAAGGGAGCAAGCAATTTATGAGTGGCAATTAGTTTAGACTAGATGTATTTAGACTGTGGAACCCGGAGGAGGAAACTGGAGTACCCAGAGGAAACCCACCAAGCACAGAGAGAACATGCAACTTCCATGGAAACAGACCCAAGGTGGGAATCAAACCCTCAACCCTGGTGAGGCCAATTACGCCAAAAAATCACAAATTAACTTAAAGTGAGGCCTAGCAGCTTAAACCCTTGGAATAATTTGTTTACAGAGAATTAACAGCAAATGACCAGAATCATTGGTATTGCTTTATAGATTCAACAAGTCAAAATAGTACATTTAAAGCATGTTAAAATAGTTCTCTTATGAGTGTATACATTACAAACATGATGTCAATGTAGCATAAAGGCGTGCACACAATTAAATGTTAGCACACACAAAAAATATAAAGCAAAATGATATAATGTGTTGCTGACTTGATTTTATTTTGATTTACATTTAACAGCAGTGCCTCTTCAATCTGTATTTTGTATGTTCCAGCTATTTTCAGGGTCAAATGCAAGAAATTGGTCTAGATGTTGCTAAAAACCCCATCTTAGATGTTTTTACTCAAGAAAAAAATCTGACAGTCTTGGAGGCATGAAAAACAGAGGGTCAATGACATGATCTAAATGCCATGCTCAAATGGCAACTTTAGTGCATACACAGCTTGACAATGAATATGGCTGAAATTCTCTTGCATAAATACTGACATAACATTTGGACTTAAGTCTCCAATTTAAGCTGCCAACTCTAAATATGGTTTCATGTCCTCAGGCAAACCAAAATGTCTGAATATGTATTTAAAATGAGCTTTGCTGTTGTGAACGCTTTGGGTAATTCTGAAAGGGGAATTAGACAAAAAAAAAAGAGGGGGATAAATCAGTAGGTGGTGGTTGAACATCAAAGTCAAAGTGACTATCAAGGTGAAGTGACTACCAAGGTGAAGAAAGCAACTAAGAAGGTCTGGATACAAACCCACCCTAATCTATTCAGATTTGGACAGTAAAAAAAACTGGCACACACATACATACAGTGCACTCACAACACTATTTAGCCTAATCTTCATGTCTTTGGACTGTGAGAGGAACCCGTAGTACACATAGGAAACCCACCAAGCACAAGGAGAACATGCAAACTCCATGCACACAGATCCTGAGGAACCCAGTACCTGGAAGTACAAGGCCGAAATGCCAACCACTAAGCTACTGTGCCGCCCCCCACCCATCCAAATGTTGACAAACACAACATCAACATGCCCTGATAACAAAAGTGTGAAAAGCTGTCTGATGACATGAGGCCAAACTCATTGCACTGATCAATTGAACACTCAATGACACCATGTTCCCTCAAAACTGGATGGCCTTCATTACAAAGACTGAAAAGGACAAAGGTGACTTCTGGATCCTAGTCAATTATCAGCCTTCTTTGGCAATTCATAAAGATCTTTGAAGAAGTAACTGATCATCGCCTTTGCCAAATTACTACCGGCAACCCAAAGGAATGCAATTTTGTTAAGGGATGTGAAACAATAGAAGCCATCCATGCCATGTACTTGCTAATGGAAAAATACAGAGCGAAAGGCTCCACATGGCCTTTCTCAGCTTTTGGAATGCATTTGATAAGCTTCTTATGCCGTTACATGAAATGCCCTTTGACCTTGGCGTCTGCCAAGTTGCCAGAGCCCTTTGCAAACAAAGGATAGCTACATACCTCAAAGCAGAGCTCTACAAATCCATGGATCCCTTTCAAAAGCTACACTCAATGTTGCGTGAAAACGCTATGGGAACATCTCTTTGTTGCCTGTGCATGTCAAACCCGCCGAATACCTTCGGCTTATAACCTGTGCCAGGCATGACGTCACCGAATAAGGTGCACCTGCAGGTTATAAATAGGAGTGAACCGGAAACATCCTCAGATCTTTTTGCCTTCAGGACCGCTTTGTGTTTGCGTGTGTGTGTGTGCAACAGAATCACGGTAGGAAAGAAAAACTTTACTTACCGATAATGGCAAGAGTTGGTTGGAAAGCTATTAAGGCACTTCGCGTGCGTTCCTGGGGCTCGCGTGCGTTTGAGACGGGATTTCCCCCTTTCTCTCGCGCTCTACCCGGATCAGGAAGTGTTTAGCGTCTGCTTCTCAAGCGCGCTCCGGCGCTTCTTATGAGCAGACGGAAGAGATTAAACCCTTGCTTCCATGGACATAGCGCGCCGATCTGGCAGACGCGCATGAGACGGGACGTCCCCCTTTCTCTTGCGCTCTCGCTGGATCAGGAAGTGTTTAGCGTCCGCTTCCCAAGCGCGCTCCGGCACTTCTTATGAGCGGGGGAAAGAGATTTCCTCACTTGCTTCTATGGAGATCGGGCAGACGCGCATAAGACGCGGTTTTTCCCCTTTCTCTCGCGCTCTCCCTGGATCAGGAAGTTTTAGCGTCCGCTTCTCAAGCGCGCTCCGGCGCTTTTTGTGAAGGGACCGAATAGATTTCCTTTCTCGCCGCAAAAATAAATAAAATAAAAATCCCCAAGTGCTCAAAGTTAGAGGACAGGTTTCTGTCAGGTGGCCAGGGGAGTGACGAGGGTTCCCCCTCCCCCCTTTAATTTTTTTGGCGACCTCTATGACGAGTTATCTCTTTCATGGAATAAGCCTTATTCATCCCGTTTTATGATGATACCCCAGATTGAAGAGATGCTTGCGAGCTATCTCTCTCCTGGGAGCTCATCCTCCCTGAAAAAGCCTACATTGCCCACCAAGCCGTGTAGACTAACATCTTCGTTGGTGGGGAAAGCTTTTCAGGCAGCGGGTCAGGCTGGTGCTGCTCTGCACACCATGGCAGTTTTTCAGGCATACCAGGCTCACCTGCTAAGAGTTCTGAGCACTGGCGGGTCTATAGATGGCGCCTAGCCACAGATTTATTTCTCTGTGCCACCAAGCAGACGGCCGATGCTATCGGCCGTTCTATGGCTCCCGCGGTCGCCACGGAGAGACATCTGTGATTTAATCTCACGGGCATCAAGGTTAGGGATCGTGTTTTCCTCCTTGATGCCCCCCCCCACCCCCCGGTCTTTCGGCTGTAAACACCGCCGCCACTAGGTTCGGGAGACGAAGCTCTACGAGCAGACCTCTGTGAGGTTTCTCCCCTGCCGTGCTCAGGAGTCGGGACCGTCGGTCACCCAGTCCCGACCAGGTCTGGTCCCAACGAGGGCGTGAGGTGCAGAAGGAGTGTGTGCCGAGCCAGCTACCCCCTCGTAGAGACAGGGGA